>LBNU01027844.1:17441-89289 GCA_014162995.1 Artemisia annua | reverse complement strand
GAAAATGTAAAATAAACAGGCGAAAACGTAAAAAAATGGATGGAAACGTAAAAAACGGGATGAAAACGTAAAAACACAGATGAAAACGGACGAAAATGGGCAAAAACGGAAGAAAACGGGCGAAAACGTAAAAAAACGGAAGAAAGCGTTAAAAAATGGTTAAAACCGAAAAATTGCACCGTTCGTCCTTGCACCGTTCGTCCTTATAGTGCAAAATGACTATTATACCCTCGTAAGCAAACAAGTTAACGAGCGTTAGTCAACCCCGTTAGAGGGAGGGACTAATGGTGCATAACGTTTCTGAGTTAAGGATGAACGGTGCAATTTTTTTGGTCAAAGGACCACAGGCTGCGGTCAACGCAAACCACAAGGACGAACGGTGTAGTTTACTCGATTTTTTATAAAGAGAAGATGCCCTTCTAAATCGCTTGACAGCGTAATGTTCGGTTTGAACGTGGATAGTCGTAACTAATAATCAAACGGGCATTGACTTTTGATAGTGATCAAGCATAAGCCGCCTATAAATATAGTGAAATTTATTTATTATTTATTACTAGTTATAATACCTGTGCACGCACACGGTTTTTAAAATTTCGTTTTGATTATGTATTATTATCAATTAAGAAATGAATCATTTAACATGTTTCAATTGGTTTTACTTTGTGGACTAAAAAAAATCATATGTTTATATGTTATAATCTACATATTATTTTAGGAGAATGCTTTTGGATTAAACATTATATTTTATTATTCAAGCAAAATCACATGATGATACTTGACTTGCATAAAATGTTAGTGATATAGGCTTTTAGTTTTGCAAATCCATGCTATCAATTTACGATGTGTTTTGTAATTGTTGTATTTCTTTTACTTGTATTTTCGTTAAAATATGTAGCATATTTAGATAGCTTTAAAGATTAATTCATTTCCTTGATTATGAATAATCATCATACTATATTTACTAATGTACCTTTTTGTTTGAAAAATTGCATTTTCGTAAGTTTATGCTATTTACTTCTCATGTTTGATGATAAAATTATCAAATTAACATAGATGCTTACACTATAGCTTCTTTATTACATAAAGAGGTGGAAAAAAAAAAAAAAACAAAAAAGAATGTAATTTGGTAGAACTCAAATGTAACTTAGCGTTTATGTAATATGTATACAAATCTCCCTCAAACAAGATAACAAAATAGGAGAAACCAGGTGCGGTGAGAAAGGAGAATGGAGAGAGATGTTTTTATACATTATACCAGCAACCATCCATACATAAACTAGATTAAATTTGTATTCTACCAATTACATCTTTTTTTTTTTTTTTTTTTTTCCCCTCCTTTATAATAACAAAGCTATACGTCGTACAGGCATCATGTTAATTTGATAATGTTATCATCAACATGAGGTAAATTCCGCATTAAACTCGCCCTGTCTACAAGAATGCAATTTTCTAACAAAAAGGTACAATTACGTAATATAGTACTGATGAATTCATAACCCAACGGAAATGAATTAATCTTAAACGCTATCTAAAACGTCCTACATATTTAAACGAAAATACCAAGAAAAGAAAACAACAATTAGCAAGAACACATCGTAAATTGGATAGCATGATTTTTGCAAAACTAAAACCAATAGCTCCACTCAATTGTTATCAAGTCCAAGTATCATTCATGTGATTTTGCTTTGATAAATGAAAATATAATGTTAATCCCAAAAGCATCTCTCCTAAGAAAATAGTAGATTATAACATATAACAGCATAAGACTTTTTTTTAGTCACAAAAGTAACCTAATTGAAACATGTTTAATACATGATTCTTTCTTATTTGATATAATACATACATCAAACGAAATTTTAAAACCGTGGGTGCACAGGTAATTATAAGCTAGTACAAAATAAGAATAAATTCACTATATTGTATAGGCCGGCTATTGCTTGTCAGCTATCAAAAGTCAATGCCCCGTTTGATTATTAGTTAGCGACTACCCCCGTCAAACCGAACATTACGCTGTCCAAGCGATTTAGAAGGCAATCTTCTCTTTATAAAAAATCGAGGTAACACACACCGCTTCGTCCTTGTGGATTGCGTTGACCGCGAGCCTGCTGGTCCCCTTTGACAAAAAAATTGCAGCCGTTCATCCTTAACTCAGAAACTGTATGCACCATCTAGTCCTCCTCTAACGGGGGGGTTACTACGCTCGTTGAACTGTTTTTGGCTTTTTTTACGAAAAAGGGTATATATAGTGCATTTGCAGCATAAGACGCAACGGTGCACTTTTGAGACGAACGGTGCAATTTTTCGGTTTTAAAAACCCATGTTTTAAGCGCTTTCTTCCGTTTTTTTACGTTCGCCGTTTCTTCTTTTGCCCATTTTCGTCCTTTCTCATCCTGTGCTTTTACGTTCCTTCATCCCCGTTTTTTCGTTCCATCCATTTTTTACGTTTTACGCCTGTTTATTTTACATTTCGTCGTTTTTTAGCGTTTCAATCCTGTTTTTTTACGTTTCGCCATTATTTTACATTTTCTTTGTTTTTACGTTTCTCTGTTTACTTTATGTTCGCCCTTTTTTAAGTTTCGTCTGTTTTTTTACGGTTTCGTCCATGTTTTTACGTTTCGGTCTTTTTTTAGCGTTTTTTAACATTTTTCGGTATCTTTTTTACGTTTCATCCCGTTTTTTATGTTGTCTAAGTTTTTACCCATTTCGCCTGTTTTATTATGTTGTCCCGCCTGTTTTTTAACGTTCCGTTCGCTTTTTAGTGTGTCGTCCATTTTTTTTTACCGTTTCGTCTATTTTTCACCCCCGTTTTCGCACCATCTATTTTAACGTTTTGTCCCCGTTTCTTACCGGTTTATCCATACGCATCCGTTTCATCCGTTTTTTTTTCTTATCCATTTTTATACGTTTCATCCGTTTTTATAGGCTTTNTCAATAAGAGTTATTTGATTAGTTTTATCCTATCACAAAACAAATATGAAAAAGAGAATAAGAAATGCATACAGCACTAGTTTTTACATATGAAATTGCAAATTTTTTATTACAATATACACTTTAATCAAACAAAAAAACTTGTACTATTAGTTAAAAAGGGTATAAACGAATGAATGTATATTATCATGCATATTGTGTTGTAAACTAATTATATAGATTATTTTAGCATTGCTAATACAAAATAAAGAAAAAAGAATTGTATTTGAGTCTTAGAAAGCTATCCTAGAGGATATTGATGTTATTGCTGACATATTTAAACGAACATTATTCTGAACAGTTAATCAAGATAAATACATTGAATTAGCAAACACATCGTAATATATGCGGATTAGGTATGGATATGCTGCAAACAAAGCTATAATCCAAATAACAGTATCATAAGTTTTAGATAATTGCAAAGTCATGATAATCATTATCCATTCCGGTGTAAAAATTTTAAATATATATCTCATTGTAATAATAAATTATATATTTGCGCATATTGCATTTTTAAAAATCCAAAAGCAGTTACTCAAAAAATGTAACGATTATAACATCAAAACATATGATTTTTTTTTAGTCCACTAAAGTAAAACCAATTGAAACATGTTAAATATGATTTAACATTTTCTTTATTAAAATATAATACAGGGAGTAGTCAAGGGACAATTCCTTAAGAAACCACGTTGTGCACAGGTTAATTATAACTAGATAATAATATACTAAAAAAGAATTCACTATATTTTATATGGCAGGACTTATGTCTTGAATCACCCTAATCAAAAAATTCATGCCCGTTTGATTATATAGTTATACGACTAGTCACGTTCAAACGCGAACATTCGGCTGTCCAATAGCGATTTAGGAGAAAGGGCATCTTCTCCTTTATGATAAAATAAATCGAGTAAACATAACTACACGTTCCGTACTTGTTGAGTCATTGGGCGTTGACCTAGCACCATGTGGTCCTTTTGACGTCAAAAAAAAAAAAAAAAAATATATATAACATACATATATATGAAATATAATAACCATCCATGGTTCGTTGTATAAGTAGACATTTCAGAATTTTCATATCACACATACTCGCGTGCTACATTTGAATATTTATAGTCTCGTAATTAATAATTTAACCGTTTTTAAACAAGTAAAGTTAATATTATAAAGTATAAGGGGTATAAAGTGTAAGGGGTATAAAGTGTAAGGGGTTATTTGTGTTTTTTCGAAAGTTATTAAAAAACATGGAAACTTGTAATTTTACACTTAGGTCTATATAATTTATTTAAAATTCAACCACTAAAGTTTTATTTATTACTTCCTTTTGTTTTAAGTTTTTGTTTTCATAAATTTGACACCTATATTTTTATGCATTTTTTTTCTTAACCAAATTTCTCCACCAAATTTATTAAGTTTGACCAAAATCAATTTAATTTTGACTTTCTATTGACCAATCATATTGCCCGATTTCGCCTACGTGGCAAAATCGAGCTCTCCTATTTGTCTAATTGTTTTTTCAATAAAAAATCGAGCTCTCCTATTTGTCTAATTGTTTTTTCAATAAGAAGGGTTTTCCAAAAACACTCCAAAATGATGTAATTCTTTTATTATATAAAAGATTTATTATTTTATAATTATATATATAAATTGTAACAGGAATTTAATACTATTGGCAATGTCATTCAAACACTCCAAATCAAACATCAAAGACTCAAAGTATACTTTCTATTTTTGAGTCTATTCTAATATTTTTGATTTAAATATCTTAACTGTTTTTTATAGAGTTTTTTCTTAACTATAATACTATTAAAGTTTTTGTTAAACTATGAACGGTTTGTCTAAGAGTGCTCATAGGACACTGGTTAAATGTTACTAGCAGTGTACCCGCGCGTTATAGCGGCGTGTACCCTAAAATAAAATTTTTCGATTAATAAGGTATTTTAGTTTATTATGTTCTTTTTGACAATAAATTTAAGGATATCAAGAATTTCATATAGCCCGTGCCCTTTCGGGCTCGAACCCGTTGGCCCGTGCCTGTTCGGGCTCGAGCCCGTTTGGTCCGCGCCCGTTCGGGCTTAAACGCATTTGGCCCGTTGTCGGGCTTGAATAGTTGTATAATGTGTTTTATTACTTGTAGTAGTGAAATTTAATGCAAGAATTGTGTTTAATTTAGTTGTACAATATGTTTGATAATTTGTATTTCTTATGTAAAGGGTGTATTAATAACTGTATTAATTATATTTATTGACCAGTTAAATAATTGAATACATTAAATAGTATTAATGTGGTGTTTTGTTGTACAGTATGCTTCTTGTCTTGTACGTCGGAAAATTATGCGCATTAAAGTGTTGTACACTATGTTTCTTTTCTTATAAGTAGTAGTCATTATAGCCATTAATAACATTGACCACTTTAATAGCATTAATGTTGTAAGTCTGAAAATTACATCATGTTTATTTTGTTGTAAATCTGAAAATTTGTTGCAGCTATTGTACATTGTGCTTAAATGATTGTAATTTTTGGTGAAGAGGTGTTTTTAATAGCATTAATATTGTTTGATAGAATTTTGATCTTAAAATGACACCGCGCTTTATTTTGTTGTACAATATGCTTACTTTGTTATAATTATCAAAATTGGGTGCATTAAAGTGTTGTAAACCATGTTTAATTTCTTGTAAGTCTTAAAATTTTGGAGAGAGAGTCATTCATGCTTTATATGTAGTATAGATTAACTAAACTTGAACTTTCTTTTTAAGTTAGAAAAAGCATTTAATTACACATAATTAAACATATAAATTACCTTAACTACACGTGATTTTTAATTTAATGAAATTAACATCTCTTTTTTGATGCATCCAAAAACAAAGTGAGTCTATAGAAATAAACAAGAGAATCATATATATAAGACACTATAGAATGATATGCTACATCTTAACACGAAATCGATATGATTATGTATAAGAAATTAAATAGATTTTATGATCTAAAAGTGATTCACACAATAACATTTGCATTAAATAAGTAAATCAGAAGTTGACCTTTTTATGCATAATGTCATGTCGTCATGTATAAACATAGTAATTATTTTCACTTGTCATAGAAGTCGATCATTTACCTAATTATTTAGGGGTTAAAGCTATATATTACAAACGAATTTTCTAAATTTTACATATATAGGTAACATGGTTTTTTTATTAGCAGGTAGGATGTCAGTGATAGTGGAACGAATTTGAAAATTACACCGGTTAAAATGTTAATAAAATAACCATGTTACCTATATTTTTAAAATTTAGAAAGCTCGTTTGTAATATATTACTTTAACCCAATATTTTAATGCGTTATCAAAATTGACTCGATAATTACACGCACCTCGGCCCTCGCCACCTCTAGCAAGTTATTGCAAAAGAATGTCCACATTTCAATGTATTCATAGATACATTGGTATATTTGGTACTAGTATTCTAGTAAATTATGTGAAGTTAAGATTGCAGAACTAAAAAAGTCACACATGATAAGGGTATTTGGATATACACATGTTATCAGATAGCAATATAAGCATTCATATGTAAGTAGAATCAGATTATCAACATATGGCAAGCAGTCATATGGACTACCAGGTACTTCATTTGGAAAGAGAGAAATGCTCGCGTGTTCGGAAATAAGATCTCAAGTACTAACAAGATTTTTCAAGATATTCAATTAAAAAGCTACCAGTGGGTCACTGGAAGATCAAATAAACATAAACGATAGATTGGCAAAAATGGTTAAAGGACCCTATGAATATTCGGCTACAGTGAAATTTGGTTTCTTCAGTTCTGTGATCGTGTATTGGTTTCTTTTAGTTCTGTGATGTCTAGTTTCTACAACAGTTTGCTTCTACAACAGTGCTGATATTTATGTCTGCAATTGAAGTCTGTCTCGTCTGCAAGTGGGTATGTCGTATGCAAGTATCTACTATTTTATATGCAAATGGACTTATTGTGACTGCAAGCTCTGTTGGTTTCAGTTGGGTTTCTTTTGGTAATTAAGGGTGCGTTTGGTTCGCAAGTGGGAATGGAATTGAATTTGGATTTGGGAAAGGTTTGAAAGATGTGGGAAAGATTTGAGAAAAAAGTAGGAGAGAGAAAATATATTATTATATATAATTTGTGGTTGAAAAAATCATAAAATAAGAAAAAGAATAAATAATGTGTGGTTAAAAAAATTTTATCAAATAAAAAAAATTTTGATTGGATGGATTGGGGAGACACCCACCAAATTTGGGTGGAATGAAATCTCATTCCTTGATTCCCAAAATGGTGGGCCCAAAACCAACCAAACAAGGTTTTTGTTTCTTCTTTTTGTGATACCCACCCAAAAGAGCGAACCAAACGCACCCTAAGTCACAGTCTTTTGAATCCTTTTGGCAGCGTGTAGCTTTGGTGGGTATATTTCATTTGGGAATTTTTATTATCATATGGGATATTGGTTATGGATTGGTTTAGATTTTTTTTTCATCATCTTTTAATTAGCTTGTTTAATTGAGGTGAGATGCCATATGTATTATCCTTCGCTTCCTTTTGTGGTTCCTAATAAAATGTTGACTTTCTAAGAAAAAGGAAGTTAACATATTTGTATGACAAAATGATAGTGCAATGAGCTTCATATATTCTTGTGTGTAGCAAGAATGAAACAGAAAAACTCTTGTTGTATTTTTCCATTATGTAAAAAACATAGAAACAAAACTACTACTATTATTATTATTATTATTATTATTATTATTATTATTATTATTATTATTATTATTATTATTATTATTATTTAATATTAAATTTATTTCATAGATACATAATAAGCTTACACAAAGTTGGATGGGAGTCTAGACACAAGTTGTGCTCCCACTCTTTTCTAAATACAAAAGCTTATTATTATTATTATTATTATTATTATTATTATTATTATTATTATTATTATTATTATTATTATTATTATTATTATTTTTCTTTCATTTTATAAATAATTTTATAAATAACTCGTAAGATCATTCATGTCACTTTCATCTTTATTAATCATTGTTGTCCATCAGAAAACTCTTTTACCATCATTTCATCACTTTTATCTCACATTCGTAAGAGACGTAGCTAACCATTCTTTATTATTATTATTATTATTATTATTATTATTATTATTATTATTATTATTATTATTATTATTATTATTATTATTATTATTATTATTATTATTTTAACATATATAAAATAAAGTAAAGTCTAAAATATATTTATGTGGTTTGCCTATTGTCGCACAATACATCTCCGTGGTCTTTTTTGGCACACAAACATTCATCCGCTAGTAAAGTTATATCTCTTCGTTAGAAAAGTCAGATAATGAGGGGTAACGATGCAAATTATTTCTCTGTTATCTCTTAACTCAAGAGAAAATATTTGCATCATTAGTCCTCAGGACTAACGGTGCAAATTTTCTTTTGGAAATAAATTAAAAGGGGGCACAGTAGGCTCAAGCTCAGGTATGTTCGCCCAAAAATTGACGCCCCAACCACTGGACTAGGCGTCTAATGGTGTAATATTACCAAAATAAATTTATTTAACTTTTTTTGTTCGAATTTATAGTATATTAACCGATTTATACGTTTTCATATGTTTTTATACGTTTTAGTCCGTTTTTATACGTTTTCATCCGTTTTTATACATTTTCGTTCGTTTTTATACGTTTATCCGTTTTCGTCTGTTTTTATACGTTTTCGTCCGTTATTTATGTATTTATTTATTTTTTCCGAACGGCAATTTTTTACACCCTACACCACCTATCTCACAAATTCTATCTCACACGTCCTAATGAGACTCGAACCCACAACCTCTAGGTTCATAGGCCACTCACATACCGTTGGCCCAAGAAGCCTTGGGTATCCGTTTTTATATGTGTTCATCCGTTTTCATATGTTTTTGTACGTTTTCGTCCGTTTTTGTAAGTTTTCATCTATTTTTATACATTTTCTTCCGTTTTACTTACGTTTTATCCTTTTTTGTACGTTCTTATATGGTTTTGTACGCTTTTATATGTTTTAGCACGTCTTTATATGTTTTTGTATGTTTTTATATGTTTTCTTATGTTTTTATCGGTTATTAACCATTTTCATCCATTTTTTCTTACGTTTTTATCAGTTCTTGTAAGATTTTGTACGTTTTTATACGTTTTAAAGTCCTTTTTATATGTTTTCTATACATTTTTGTATGTTTTTATACGTAAAAATGTACAAAATCATACAAAAACTTATAATTAATTACAAAAATGGATAAAAGCGTAAGAAAAACGAATGAAATTGGTTAATAATGGATAAAAACCTATGAAATGTCCAATGTATAAAAACGTAAGAAAACGTATAAAACGTAAAAAACCGTAAAAAACGTACAAAAACGGATAAAAGTGTATGAAAATATAAGAAAAATGGATGAAATTGGTTAATAACGGATAAATACGTTTTTATACGCATAAAAACGGACAAAACGTACAAACACATAAAAAATGTATAAATAACGTATAAGACCATACAAAAACTGATTAAAACGGATAAAAATGTATGAAAATAGAAAACGGATGAAAAATGGTTAGTAACGGATAATAACGTATGAAAACATACAAAACATGTAAAAACGCATAAAACCGTAAACAAAAGTATAAAAAGGTACTAAAACGTGAAAAAACGNAAAAAAAAAAAAAAAAAGAAGAAAAAAAAAGGTAAGAAAAACGGATGAAAACTTATAAACATGGACGAAAACGGATGAAAACCTATGAAAGCGTATAAAACAGATGAAAACGTATAAAAACGGACGAAAACGAATAAAAACATATTTAAACGGACGAAAATGTATAAAAACGAATGAAAACATATAAATCAGTTAATATACTATAAATATGAAAAAAAAGGTTAAATAAAATTTAAATTACACCACTGGACCTGAGTTCTTGCCTACTATGCCTCATTTTAATTTATTTTTCAAAAAAAATTGCATCGTTAGTCCTCATGAGTAACGATGCAAATATTTTCTCTTGCGTTAAGAGATAAAAGAGAAATAATTTGCACTGTTCGTCCTCATTGACTGATTTTACTAACATAACTCTCCGATGCAGAGCTTCGTGTAACGGCGAGGCCAAGCCAAGGCACTTTGACCTTGATCAAAGTAACACCGAGTAAAAAGATATCAGTTACGAGTGAGCTAAAGATAATTTATCATTTGCAAAATTTTGGACGAAAATTATGATATGATTATAGCCATAGGCGAAGCCAGAGGGTATGTACGTGTATACTTTTCGAAAAGCATTCGTAAATTTTGTTTCGTTATCGTGAATTTTTGATAGTTTAACATTATGTGCATATATACCTCCTTTAAAAATTCTAAAAATGCATACCTATGATTATTTTATGTGTCCGCAACTGTTTTATATCCAACAATTTGTATACTTATAGTATTTGCATACTCTTTGAAACATGCTCAACGAATTAAATTAGTAAGCTGTATTATTTTAAGCTAGGTTAGCTAGTAGAATTCTTTATTATTTATTTAACATTTTATACATGATCAGTATATGTATTATTTCATTGTCCCGTTATTGAATGGACACAAATAATATACAACCGTATTCAAAGTTTCAAACAAAAAAGTTTGACCTGGAATTTTTTTTCCACACGCTTATTGGATACATATTTCCAAAGTGTCACTATATAAAAATGAACCTATTGTGACTTTGCAAGTTATATAATTTCCGGTGAGCATATCACCATATACCACCATAAAATGGCCACCACAAACCACATCATATTATTCGTTTTCTCCGCACTAACACTCTTGGTTCACGCGAAAATAAACCTCGACACATCCGACCACCATGCTCTCACCACAATTTTACAAAATTTAGGTGTCCCTAGTGACATCCTGCCAGAAAACCTATGCAACATGGCTGGAATATCATGTTACCGAAAAGTCTTAAACAATTCATACACTCTAAAAGTCACGAAAATCGTTTTCGAAAACCGGCGTTTAAAAGGCGCAATCTCGCCCATGATTGGGAAGTTACCCGAACTTAGAGAATTGTCATTAGGAAACAATTTTCTTGTTGATCATATCCCGCCACAAATCGCGGGTTGCAAGAAACTTGAAGTTCTTGATCTTCGTGGTAACAAATTTTCGGGCAAAATCCCACGTGAAATATCGTCTCTTATTCGTCTTAGAACACTCGACATTTCGTTTAATAAGTTTTCGGGCAATTTGGGTTTCTTGAAGTACTTTCCAAACCTCGAAAAGTTGTCTTTGGAAAATAATAAGTTTACGGGAAAAGTACCTGTTTCCATACGTTCATTTCGTAACCTTAGGTTCTTCAACAGCTCGGGCAACAACTTAGTGGGCCCATTGCCCGAGCTGAACAGGTTAGAATCCGTGAATACTAAACGTTTGCCCAAACGTTATATATTTGCGGAAGTCACTAACGGTACGAGAAACCAGAGTACGGTGCTTGCACCGGCTCCTGCACCAATGGAGGCACCGATCCGTAAACATAAAAAGAGCAATAGAAAGAAAATAATGGGATGGGTTTTGGGGTTTTTTGCTGGATCTATTGGTGGTGTTATATCAGCAATGATATTTTCGGTTTTGTTTAATATGGTTGTGATAATGGTTAAAAATCGCGGGAACTACTCAGGTCCCGCGATTTTTAGCCAGTCTATTAAAGCAGAAGAGCTCGCATTTCTAGATGATGATAATGCAGTTGCGGCGTTGACCGTTATAGGACGAGGTGGTTGTGGTGAAGTGTATAAAACTGATATACCGAACGAAAAGATTAAAACTATCGCGATTAAAAAGATTATACAACCATCTAAAGGTGCTGCTGAGCTCTCCGCAGAAGACACGAAAGGCCTCCATAAAAAAATGAGACAAATTCGATCCGAAATCCAAACGGTGGGTCAAATTCGTCATAGGAACCTT
Organism: Artemisia annua; assembly: GCA_014162995.1. Classification (NCBI taxonomy): domain Eukaryota; kingdom Viridiplantae; phylum Streptophyta; class Magnoliopsida; order Asterales; family Asteraceae; genus Artemisia; species Artemisia annua. The sequence goes on along the minus strand of LBNU01027844.1, from coordinate 77,344 downwards.
GTTTCGTTACTGGCTCACGTGTCACGTCCGAATTGTCATTACCTTGTTTACGAGTTTATGAAAAACGGAAGCTTACAAGATATTTTACAAGAAGTTCAAGCCGGTGAACGACAATTAGAATGGCTAGCACGATACAAGATTGCGATTGGCATTGTATCGGGCCTTGAGTATCTTCACATGAATCATACGCCACGCATAGTGCACCGAGACTTAAAGCCCGCTAATGTTCTACTAGATGATGACATGGAGGCACGGATTGCTGATTTTGGGCTTGCAAAATCGATCCCCGAACCTGACACACATATGACAAGCTCACATGTCGCGGGAACTTTGGGATATATTGCCCCCGAATATTATCAAACAATGAAATTTACTGACAAGTGTGATATATATAGTTTCGGCGTGTTACTCGGTGTGTTGGTCATGGGAAAGTTTCCTTCGGACGAGTTTTTTCAGCACACTTCGGAAGTGAATTTGGTAAAATGGATGAGAAGTGTGATGACCTCGGATAATCCTAGACAAGCGATTGATCCGAGTCTTTTGGGGAACGGTTATGAGGAGCAAATGCTTCTTGTTCTTAAGGTTGCTTGTTTTTGTACGCTGGATAACCCGAAAGAAAGGCCTAACAGTAAAGATTGTAGAATGATGTTGGCTCAAATCGAGCATTGATTTCCTTAAAATTAAGGAAGCAAGTTTGCTATTCTGTTTAATGTTTATAGTTTATAAGTTCTGTCCCTAATTGTCAATTGTATCATGTGGATTTTAAATTTTTTGTTCCATGTAATGTCTTGATTCCTTACATGTTACGTGAATGTTGCTGCTCATATATATGAAGTCATCGTATCCTGCTTTAGCCTTAATATCACAGAACACCGATAAATTTTTGTTTTATAATATAATGCTAATTTATGCATAAGATCATAACAAAATTTTCTAAATGCAACTAGTTTAAAATGTTAGTGTTTCTACTATTTTTTCTAAACTCAATCCTTTCAAATATGTAATTATTATTATTATTATTATTATTATTATTATTATTATTATTATTATTATTATTATTATTATATAGAGTATAAAGGAAAAATCATATTCTTGAAAGTGAAAAATTAAGAAACCTATATATGAAAACTATAAACTTTTATTATTATTTTCATTTATAACCCATAACCTATATTATTTTCATTCAGTTTAAATCGTATTTAATCCTCAAATTTAAACTTTTAGTATTAATTTTCGTTTATAACCTATAAACCTTTTTTTTATCACTACAACTATCCGCCGCAATAAAATCTCGTTGCTATGCACGGGTACTCGTTTATTATTAAACATCAAAATACATTATGCATACTATCTGTTGTATTACACTTCAAATTTTTTCTGTTATATTATACTTCAAAAAACGTTTATCATATGAAAAAGATTTGGAAGATATTGTTGTCTTCAATATTATTTATTGTGGTAAAGTAAATAGAGAAGACTTGACCCAAGTCGTCTCTCTTGAGTCTTGGTCGTCGATTACGACTTACCCCTGGCCACAAGGCACAACGACGAAAGTTGTTTTCTAATCCAACCTTTAAAGATATAATATATACTTTTTAAAAAACTTTTTTGCACAAAATAGCAATTCGAATCTTTAAAAAAAACATACGAATAGAGGCTACATGAATGACGTCTATTCTCTAAAAATAGCAACTTAAAATGAAATAAAATTATAGATATTGGTTTTAATACACGCCTTTCGAAAATGTAACGCATCTGCCCCTATAGCTCAGTGGTAGAGCGCCAGTCTTGTAAACTGGAGGTCTGTAGTTCGATCCTGCATGGGGGCAATAATCTTTCTTCCTCCTAATATAATCCCGTACCTAGGATAATCAATTATATAACAGTCCCTTAATTATGTATTTCAAGACATATGTAATAATCTAAGTTAGTTACTAGTATATTTCACAACAAATATATTCTAAACCCTTCAATTTAGTGATTGACAACTCTTCAAGTACTATATTGAAATTGTATTAGTACAAGCTTTTGTACGTTTCGTACAATGTATAAAACATAATATACTACTTTATAAGTCACCAAATATGTGTATGCACTGTGGATGCACTACAAGAAAAAAGTCATCTAGTGACACACAAAAAGTGTCAGAAAATGTCAAAAAAAAGTGTCACTAAATGATTTTTTTCTTCACCTTCACTTATAAAAAAGTGTCATTAAAAGTCCAGGCGGTAAAAGTATATTGTGACACAGTTTTCTGACACTTAATAGTGTCAGGATTGGTTGAGATTATTTCTGACACATACATGTGTCCCCTATAGGCTATATCTATACTATTATATAATGCATTTTGACTGTGGGTCCCATTTCAAATTAAGATAAAGAGAACCAATAAAAAGTTGACACATGTTTAACAGAGGTGAAATACCGGAATTTGCTCCATCGCTGGTCCAACAACATCGTTCAGGAGATACATGTACCGGAACTGTATCATCTTTTCATAGTAAAACCTACATGCTCTTGCAAACTCCCTCCATTTCCCAAATACGTTTATATGATTAGTCCGATCCGGGTCTTCCTTATGAGACTCCATCTTGACAGTCATTGTGTATTCAACATTTTAGTGTTTCATCACTGCATGTCTATACATGTGCATTGGATGGTGCACCAAAAAATCAGCCGGTATTGTCTGTAATATTTTCATACAAACGTATAACTATAGTTAAGTATCTAAATAGACTGATCTTAAATGTAAATATGGAAACGAATGATCCTTACCGGCCTTTTCATAACCACAATATAAGAATATCTCTTATAGAATGTATCTTCAGATTCACGAAAATGGTCCCGGTGAGCTGGCCAGCGACATATGTGGTGCATTCGGTCATCATCTACAAATACATTTACAAAATTTATGAGGCACTCTGAAATTATAGGGAACTCTCAACATATGTTTTTAAACCCTCACATGAACAACAAAGTGCTTCCAAAATGCTCTTACATACAATTATATTATCACAATCATAAAGTATAAATAGAAATATATATTACTTGATTCTAAAGTAACTATATATCGAACCTTTATCTTCAAAAGGTATTTGCGGTTGTATTGGATGTAGTGTTGTTGCCCCAAAATAATGTTAATTGGTATGAGGACTTCCATTACCATTAAAAGCCATCATCCAAAACTGAGTATTTTGCTCCTTTGTGAACACCACAATCATTCCAGCATTCAAATGCAACCTTTCTTTAATAAGTTCCCAAGTTTCATGGAACACTTCATATTCATTACCAATGTTGACCCCTCCAACATTAACACGTTGCACAGGAACCGTAAACCTGTGACCTTCCACGTTAATTCTTACTTTATTCACGTATTTATTTTTTTAATCAAAAAGGTGATTTATTGCTCTAGGGTTTTTGATTAAATAAATAAATACGTATCCTCCAGCTTCATGTCCATTACTTCCATATCCTGTCACATACCATGTATCATCCCCTTCTTTGATAAATATGTACTTCTATTCAAGCGGAGATCATTAATGGTACACATTTTGGACATAAGGTTATCATACCACGCTTGAGAATTACTCCATCTGATAAACGTTTGCCTATCAAGATTGTGAGGAAACAATATCCCATTTCTGTGTCATTCGCCATGACAATAAACAAGAGCCAAGGACAATCGCTTTCAAAAGTCGGGTTTTATCTACCGCGTCCTGTATTCACACATGGACAGTTATATGTGGCTCTTTCCCGTGTCAAAAGCAAAAAGGGTTTGAAAGTTGTTGTTTCAGATGCGGATGGTAACCTATCCAATACTACTACGAATGTCGTATATAAAGAAGTTCTTCAAGGACTATGATCAAACGATCAATAGGTATGTACATTATACATGTTAAATGTTTATACAAGTTTTTTAATTTACAATTATTATATATCCAAATTTTATAGTACTTACACCCTTTTAAATCAATCTCAGGGGTTGCCAGAAATGAGCTTATGTTCAGCTGTTTGAATCGCCACTACATACATTTAATACGACCAAAACAGCGTACGCAAGGACAACGAAAACTGGTATAAAGAGGCAATGAAAGTGGATGTTATTGACAATGAATCCGTATTCAAATAAAGTGGATGTTATTTACAAGCATTGTATTTCATACTTTCAGTCACTTATAACTTTATTGTTCCGTTATAAGAAAATTGCACATCGTTTACATTATTTAGTCTCTCTTACTTTATTCACGTACTTACGTTTTCTTATTCAAAACCACTCTAAAATCCCGTGAATTTCACGGGTCTATAAGCTAGTACTATTATATAATGCATTTTGACTGTGGGTCCCATTCCAAATTAAGATAAAGAGAACCAATAAAAAGTTGACACGTGTACTACCCCTGCATACTTGATATATGATGTATAAAAGCCCCAAAAACACATACTGCACACTTTCAAACACACACAAACTCTCTCAATTTCTTTTCCTCTCTATACCACCGCCACAGCCACCACCTTCAACCGTCATCACACTCACAACCGCCATCTCAACTTAAACCCTTACCGCCACCACCTTCAACCGTCATCTCACTCACCACCACCTCCTTCAACCGTCATCCACCACCGGCAAACGCGAATCCGACTCAGGATCTACATTGGTAAATGAAGCTCGCGTAAGATCTACACAAGCTGACCTAAATCGATACCTTAAAATCAGGTTATAAGTTATAATCAAGGGGTGTTTCAGGCGCCTATATTTGATTTAGGGGTGTTTGGGGTTGCTTAAACTCTGACCAGGTGTGTTTGGCTTTGCTTATATTCTAACATTGGATTGTTTTGCTTATATTCTAGCATAATCGATTGATGTTATATTAATTTATTCGTAACAACTGTTTCTATTTGTAGATGTATCGATTACGTAAAGTTGGGTTTAGAAGTTGTTAGTTTGTTTTCGTAGATAACTGGGATGAGGAGAGAAAATTTTGGTTGAGTCAAAACTAGGATTTTCCGAGTGTTGTTAACGGAAAAGCGCGAATTTTGTTAGTTACGGGTTCGCCGCCTGGTCCTGTGATAATGCTATAGGTGATCATTATTTGTTGAAATCTATTAATAATAAGATTGCTTATTGTAGGATACATGGGATTGAGATTCTGTATAATATGGCTATTTGGATAAGGAGTTGTCAGGATATTGGGCGAAGTTGCCTTTGATTAGGAGGTTGATGTTGTCGCACCGGGATAGTTGGCGGGAAAGTACAGAACAAAAAATATATTTGTTGGTGGGTTGCCTGCCACCTTGGCAGAAGAACAATTCCGTCAGTACTTAGAAAGTTATGGTAATGTAACAGATGTAGTGATAATGTTTGATCAAAACACCCAGAGGTCTCGAGGATTTGGGTTATGGTCCCAATGTAGGTTATGGAAGTAATGTTTCTGCACCGAGTCAATCTGCAATTGGAGCTTTTGTGTATGGTAGTCAAGCCTATGGTTATGGAAACTATGGTAGTAACGATGGCTACAACCCCAACCCTGGTGGGTACGGAGCTGCAACTAGGCGATTTGGGCCAGGAGGTGCAACAAGCGGAGATCATCAAGGGACAGGTGGTGGTTATAATGGACAAAACGGCTACTCTAATGCAGCTTGGAGATCAGACTCGTGAAAAGGTCTTTTGTAGTGAATCATGACATTATGGTAGTTTAAAACCGTATTTTCGTCATAACTGTGAATACCTATTTCGTTTGCCTAATTTTCAGATATATGCTCCTATTTCAAGCAAGACATTGATAGTAGAAGAGTGTGTGCTTTATAAATATATACTCAGGAGGAGAATTATTCAAAGAATGTCGCTTCTCTGTGTACAAGCATTTCGTCACTTAATATCAAGGAGGACCAAAGTGATGGTAATGAGCAAGCGCCCGAGGAAGCATGGAGGGTGAAAGTTATAAATATGACAAAGCTCTCAATGCTGGCAGAACCTATCTTAAGTTCAAGAAACGATTGGATGTGTACCCAGAACAATGTTTCAGGTACAAGAAGTCGCAGCAAATTTTGATATTTTTAACAACTTACTGCAGTAGTGTTGTGATAAAAAAAATTCTTTTCGTGTGTGGAACTTATGAATAACTAATGTCTCGAAAAGTTGAATGCTATAAGTATTAGTTAATTAGAAAGTTTTTCTGATATGGAGATAGACTAGGAGGGTATATGAAGTTGAACACATTTCAGATAATTCCTGACCCATTTCACCCGCTCTACCCATTGACTTGTTTCCTTATTAGTTAAATCTCTTAGCATAGCCATATGACCCATCAAGTTAAAGCATTTATGTGTAACTGGATTAAATTTACTGCGTCTACTTTTTATAATAGTGTCACTGTCATGTGATAATGGGAAGATGTGAAATAAGTAATTAAGTGGTGAATGCATTAAAAAATGGTTTTTCTGAATAATACTAAAGTCCAATATATCCTCGTATTCTAAGTTATCTCCTCTGCAGATATTCATATGGTAGGAAGCCGCTTTTGGCGACTACAGAAGCAGGAGATCCTGGAAGATGCGAGCTATGTCATGAATCAAGGCTCTATGAAATGCCTCCATTGTTAAACTATCTACAGGAAGCAACAAATAACAGTTCTCTAGAGAACTGGAACTGGATGAGTCTAATCGTGTATACTTGTTCCAATGTAAGTTCCTACATGTTTCAGCACAAATATAAAAGGATATTGAAAAGCCGTCTATTTAGTATTTACTGACAATGGTTTTGGCTAGGGTGGCAAACATATTAGGGTTAGGTAACATGTCAAGACGGGTAACTTTTAGTATGGGTCAGGTTGTGCCCGCCCACAAACACTCCTTTTAAAGTTTCCTATTTATAATAATTAAGGTGTTCAATATCGAAACAAATCTATAAAATTCGATAATAATCTTGTTATTGAAACAACAACGTTCTGATGGGTTTTATGCATTTTTAATTACACGTTGAGTGACTTTTGACAATTGACTCATTGAACCTTGTGACCTAAAAACCAAAGAATAAATTGAACCTTGTGACCTAAAAACCAAAGAATAAGTATTACTTCATGTCGCTTTTGAAAACATGTTGCTACAGGTGCCTGTTTATTGTTACTTTCTTAGCAATCCGAGCTTGCGAACGAGATGGTCCTTTTGAATTTATGTATCTTTAGGCTTTACCTATATTTATGCCTTTTATGTAGCAGGCTTGAATTGACATGCATTTTTTTCTTTAAAATTTATTTCAAGGGACGTGCACCCGCCTCGAAGCAGGAAAGTAATGGATGGGTTGTCACAAAGGAAGCCATAGTGGTGCAAACTGAAGCCTACCTATACCTCAAATGTGGTGTATAAGAGTGTTAAATGATAAATAATCTAAGACGTACGAGATTTCTAATTTGAGTGTGGTGATATGCATTTAGTAATTTTGTATTCAAATAATTAGTCGAGGGATTATTATACTTTTCTTTACATGAACGAGGATATATAAAATTTTCGTATTATAGTATGGTGTTTCGTACGACGAAGATGTTATGTGAAATAAATATTGCCATGAACATACACATTATTGAACAAAAAATATTGTTCCGCCGCTATGCGCGGGTTTCCTACTAGTATACTAATATACATACATTTTAATCTGCTATATTAATTCAAAATTAACATGAAAAGCTGATAATTGATAACAATAAACAGAGATTGAAACATACGAGATTTTAAGCCTCGCGCTTCGTGACGGGATGTTTGAATACAAAATTATTGATAATACATAAAAAAAAATAAATAAAAAACACAAAAAAAATCATCTTTTTATTCAACTATGACCCAAACTTCAAAATACTCGCTTAACGAATTCCAAGCAGCTTCTGGTTGGTTAACGAATTCTAATGCCCTTGAAATGAAAGACATATATGTCAGTGTACTTACAGGAATGGTAAAACACATTCAGAGCATTTGAAATAACCACATTCAGAGGCCTGTGTAAAACACAATTGCTTTAAACCACTCAGTCCGTCACATAATTTAACCAACCATTAAAAGGGCAAGTTTTGTTGATACCTGAGTAGGATCAGTGGAACCCTTTAACAGTGGACTTTGCCATGCACACACCAACGACGTGCCTTAACCAGTACAGCCTTCACTGTACCCAAAAACGTGTCAACTAAACACTTTCCAACAGATTGAAGAACACCTGAAGCCACACTACCTGCACTGTCATTTGCTCTGGGCGTTCTTTGGCCCAAGTTCAAACCAAACCCAGACGCAATTTGTGTTTCCAGTACTTCCACTATGTAAAATGGGTCAAGATTCAGGTATGCCCGATGACCCACCTGTCAAAATTGAGGATTTGACATTTAAATTAATGGACACATTAACTTTGAGTTTCGGTTAACACAATAAAGTCATTTTCATTTAAGATAGAAAATTTTCCAAGCCCACTGAAACTATATTATTACAATTATACTATACCTTTTGGTTATAAAACAATGTTAGAGGTTTAATACCTTTGAACACATTTTTGATGATTTTTGACCTATTTAAGCCGTTTCCTTTAGTTCTAAGCATTTTAGCTTAATGCAGTTAGAAATTACATTAAAACCTAAATCGAAGTGCTTGTATTTAAACGGTCAAGATTACCACCTCGGATGAATCAGTAGACCATCTAAACATGACACTACAGTACAGGATCAACAAACCTGTAAAAGGGTCAGCTGAGCAGACAATGATGTTGCTTCTATTTGCAGTGTCTGGACCCTTTCCTAAGTAACATAAAAGGTCAGTCCAAAATTAATGAAGTCTAATTAAGTTCTAGTATTTACTTCTGGGATTGTTTAACAGATAACAACAGTTTCAAATCATCTTAAGCTAATCACAGTACTAGTTACATGCCACAAAAACCAAGAGCATGCCTATACGGCTATACTCTTGATGCATATCTCATCATAATTCATAACTGCAATCTGTTTGAATAATTCGAATAACATACAATCAGATGCAGAGACGCGTGATCACTGAATTGAACTTAATGGTCAAATTGGACACACACGCATAACACTGTTCGGCTTTGAGTGCAAATGCTACCAAGTGTTCAAGAAGCAAGAAACTCAACTGCAACACACACGCATAACACTGTTCAACTTTAGTTTAGAATGAACACAAACACTACTACACAAAAAGTAACAAGTATTCGCAATACCTGTCCACGACCCACATCACAAACTTCCTGAGTAGTACAAATCGACCCATACCCCATACCCACTCTCAACCCATCAAACACCACTTTTAATCAAATTTTGCGCCTGAGACATCGTCACCACATTCCCACCAATCACATCCAAATCCGGAAACTCCCTTTTCGCAAACTTAATCATCTCAATTTGATAAATCGAATTCCCTTGAGAACTATCAATCACAACCACATCCACTCACGCATTCACCAACTCCCTTAACCTTTCCTTATCACTATCCCTCGTCCCAATCGACGCACCTACCAAAAACCTCCCCTTCCTATCAACCGACGCACTCCCAATCTTCGAACACCCCCTCACCCTCTCCACATCCTCCCTCCCTACCACATTCACCACCTCCCCTTCCTCATTCACCAACGCCACAAATTCCAAATCCTTTTCATCCAAATAACTCACAACATCCTCAAAACTACTCACATTCGACAACGTCACGTCTTTCCTCACCAAATACTCACTCACTTTCACTTCCTTATCAACAAAACCCTCCCATTTCCCCCTCTCAACAGATCCTAACACATTTTTACCATTATCCGACACGTATACAAACTTATTATCATCAAACAAACTACCACTCAAAATTCTATCATTTTGCAAAATGAATGCGAAATCGATATTAAAAACCAGCATTCTAGCGTTTCATCTAATATAGTTTCACTTGGCTTAGGCATATCATCAAACACCTTACATACATCAGATTCAGCTATCAATTAACTAATTTAATAACAAATTTGAGTTAGGCATATCATCAAACACGTTATATGCAACAATTAACACAACAATTTTAGACTTCACATTCAACGAATCACAACTAAATACATGTAACTACAAACCTATAATGAACTAATTAACTAAATTCAACTAAATTCCAGTTCAAATTCACAAATTTAACTGCTATTTGATGAAGAAATGAGTACCTGAGCAGGAGAATTAACTGCTAAACTGATGAATTTGATGAAGAAATAGAAAAAACGAAATGGAATTTGATAAAGTGATGAACAGGAGAATTATCGGCTATTTAAAAAACTTGAAGAACAGTGAATAGTATTCCCAGATCCTTTTGCACCATAAAATTATTTACTCCGGGTATCATTTACCAAACACACTTTTATTCGTATTAAAACAGGGCCGAGCATTGGCTCAAAATCTAAACCGAATTTGAGAAAAACATCAATCGAGAACTGAATCAAAGTGAACCGAGTCAAATCGAAACCTAACCAAACCAGTTCAGTTTAGATGGTTTAGGTAGTTTTTTTTTCCTTTGGCTCAAACCGAACCGAGCCAAATCGAATCCGAAAAACCAGAAATATGTAAAGTAGAAAACCAAACCGAGTAAGGTTGGTCCGGTTTGGGTTGGACTGGCTCGCTTCGGTTTTCAGTTGATTTAATATACTTAAAATCTAACGATCTCGTAAACAAAAACAAGCCTCGTATTTACATTTTTCAACAAGTACAAATACAAGTTAGACTTTTCATAACATTTTTTTTAATAAAAACTACGCTTTTGCTCACACTTTTTAAAAGTGTGGGTAAAAGTAATTACTTACACTTTTTCTCATACTCTACGTAAAATATGTGTATAAATTAGACTTTTGCTCACACTTTTTAAAAAGTGTAGGTAAAAGTAAGACTATTAATTACACTTTTCAAAAAGTGTGGCTAAAAGTACACTTTTTCTCACACTCTACGTAAAGTGTGTGTATAAATTAGACTTTTGCTCACACTTTTAAAAAGTGTGGGTAAAAATAAGACTATTACTTACACTTTTTAAAAAATGTGTTTATAAATTAAACTTTTGCTTACACTTTTTTAAAAGTGTAGGTATAACTAGACTTTTGCTTACATTTTATGTAAAGTGTGGGTAAAAGTTAAACTTTTACTTACACTTTTTTTTAAAAGTGTAAGTAAACATGTACTTTCACTTACACTTTTTTTGTGTGTCATTAAAAATGGTGTCACTAAAATACCCTTTTTTTTTTGTAGTGATGCTAATAATTGGAAGAAATCGACGACCATGGTGTGCGGAGTTCAATACCATGGTGTGGTGGAGTTTGAACAAATGTCAGTCGAACCATTATATTCAAGTCACGTGTCCTTATTTGCATCTACGATCACCCCGAACAAAATCAAGTTTGCCATATAAAATGTGATGTACATTATTGCTTTCTTAAATCAAAGGTGACATCAAATATGCAACATATTATCCTAAAGGTGAAATCGAGTGCTGAAGGTTTGAGTTTTTTCATTAGAGACTAAAGTTTAAACCTAACAAAAAATCTTTGAGGCCAACTTTCATGTACCTATTTCTTAACGGACCAAGTTTGAGGCTAACCTTCGATCACATTTTTCCTGAGCTAAAAACAAGTAAACATAATTTGCGCGCATATTCAAAATTGATCTTAGGTTAAGGTTACCCCTCTAGTCAACCATTTCGTGAAATATGAGTGTTAGCTTTGTATTTTTATAATATGAAGTGTAGGTCATTAAAGTCTAATATCATGTAATAGGTTGCGTTAGAAAGCGTTTCAAAAGTTATATGTTCAAGTTAGCATAATCTAGGAAGTTCAAGGGCTAAACATGTAAAAGCCTAAATCTAATATTCCTAGTGCTATATTATGTATGTAAACCTTCATTTGAAGGTTGAGAGCTTCATTGGAATAACACACACACATGTTCTTATCTTTTATATGAAGTCTCCACACTCTCTCTCTCTACTCTCTCTCTCTAGAATCTAAGATGAATAAGTTGTGAAAAAGTTGTTATGATCAGGTCCTACAAGTGGTATCAATCGCCAAGGGATAGATTGTAGTTGTTTTAGATTCGTATGGTTTGTTTTACGGGTCGTTTTTTGGTGTTAGTTTTGGTAACTTCAGTTAGTAGCTTGGTTTTTGGGTATTTTCATTGTCGGTATATTTTTAAAGGTTTAAAACTATTACGATTATAGGGTCAAATCTAGTTTTTAATACAACTCGTCCTTTTAGGAACTCGTTAAATCCTATGCACTAACAGTCGCACATCGTACTCCTAATGGAGTGTTTTATAGACGAGCCACAGTATGATGTCGATAATTATACTCTACACCCTTTAAAGCGAGCGATTCATTTAAAACTCATTAGCGTATTATATAACAGGTAATTGTATATATTACCTCAGGGTATAAAAGCCAATACGTAAAATTGGATCTACAAATAGCCACCCCAGACAACGAGCCCTAAACAAACCCATACGAATCTAAAACAACCTAATCTATCCCTTGGCGATTGAGTTATCTACATATGTAAGGCAATTGTATTATTCCGTACGACAATCTTGGTATATTCACTACTATACTTGAGTACAGAGACATTGTGACTATGCTAGAGAAGAGATTCGAATAGCGAGAGAGAGGAGGGTGTTTTGGGACTACTTTACATATCAATAGAGTGCTATTAAACGCAGAGTGTTTCTAAAAACTGCCTAGCTGATGTATTTGTCCAATCTAAAACCTTTTCACTAGCAAAGCTTTGATCACAAATGTAGGTTTTTCTAGAGCAGAGTTAGCTAAATTAATTTGGATTAGCGAAAAAGATAATACTACTAGAATATCCATGAAGGTATTTTCTAGCGAAGCTTTTTTGATTTACAATGTTTTTGTTTAGCCGCGACTGTATTGGAGAAACCTTCCTATAAGCGAATTATTGAAGCTTTTTTTCCATTAGCGAGTATAAATTTTCCTTAAGCGAGTTGAAGACTGTGTACGCAACTTTTTGAGAGAACACTTTACTATTACAACAACGACGTTTCTAGACGACAAACCTATCTTTCACGACGATTGAAAATAACAAACCTTTCCTTAGCAAGACGTATCTAGAATGGACCTTACATTCATCGTGATGGGCATTATTATAAAAATAAAAAAAAAAAATACAAATTAACACAAAACAAAATATACAAGCGAAAAGAAGACAGATGTGACTAATTTAGGCGGAAGAGGTTTAAACGTCAATATTAACTCTTAAGTATTCTTAATTACACAAGATGAATTAAACGTTTCGCCATATTATTTATGGGAGATTTTCAACTTTTGGTTGTTTATTTATCGGTCGAAAATCATGTATATGACAACATAAAATGTTTCTCAGAAAGTTGTTCTAGCCTACACTCCAAACTGTCCGTTATAGACAGATACAAAAGTTTTTCGAGGTCTTCAAAATGATGCTTTCTATATAAGTTTAATTACATACCTCTCAATTTCTCTTCATAGTCGAGAACACAACTCAAATCACTATCAGTCACTTCGGACTTTACATCTTTTTCAGGTGAGTGATATTACAAAATGTTTGCATATTTGATGTAGTCACACATATTAGATTTTATATGAAATCTTAATTCGAATGCGAATTTTACTAAGGAGCAGCGAAATTTTAACTTATATGAAACCATCAACACATATAGAGATTCTATTATCCTCCGGGTGGTGAATTGTAAGCCTAGACACGAACAGTATTATGTCGAGCGAACATCAATGAACCCCTTAGTCTATCCATATCAACTAACCTAGGTTCAGTTACTCGATCCTAAATCCTACAACAACTTTTCAACGACTTTTCACTTTGCATCCGAATCATGATGGAATCAACAACGATATTCATGCCCCGCGGTGGCCGAAAAAACCGACCTCCCCATGCTTTTCCAAGGGTGGTTATTCCACAATGGCCCTTAAGTAGAATGAATACCGCTATGCTTTAAGAAGCAAAAAAAATGGGAAACACTTTCTTGTTTAAATTTGTTTTTTTGGCCACGGTCCTTTTTCAACCCAAGAGAAAAAATTACTAGACCCTGGGGTGGGGGACCGAATGGAAAACCCCAAGTACCCCTTTTCTTTTACTATGAACTTTCAGATATGAGAACTGACTACACCGAACAAAGAAAAAATCGATCAAACAATCCAATTGGCTGATGTCCAAGCGCCCATTTCACCCTTGTTTGTTTCTTGGGGGGGGCTAAACCAGAAATCGACCTTATGCTACAGTGGATTAAGTGGAAGAAAGTGGCTCCATGCCAAGTCCTGGAAAAAAAGAGGAGTTAAAAAGGCGTTTATGTTGTTATGGAACCGGAATTATTTTTTCTTGTTGGTGTTCAAACTGCCAACCACACCCAGATGATTGAGATCAGAAACCTCCACCACCATGGTCACCCGGAATATTCTTCAATTATTAGCGATCACTACAAAAAAAATAAGGGTATTTGTAGCTGACAACCATTTTTAATGGAGATGACAACAAAAAAAACTGAAGTGAAAGTACATTTGTTTACTTTACACTTTTAAAAAAAAGTGTAAGTTAAACCAAGATATAACTTTTCTTAACCACACCTTTTAAACATATTAAACCGTAAGCAAACAGTATAGTTATTGTACCTACGACTTATATTCAAAAACATGCTAAGCACAAAAGGATTTTAATTTATAAACACATTTGAGTTTTTAAAAAAGTGTAAGTACCAAGTTAGAAGTCTTATTTTTTACCCACACTTATTTTAAAGTGTGGAGCACGTAAGTCTAATCTTATAGACAAATTCTGCAACAACACTATTACGTAGAGTGTGAGAAAAAGTGTAAGCTTTTTAGCACACTGCCATGAAAGCTGATATGAAAAGTTTAATTATATTATGGCTTTCACTTATTACCGTACACTCAAAACCTCGTATCTTTCAAAAAAGATCAAGAACCAAAAACGATACCAAACAACATCTTTAATCATGACAAGTTAAGTTTCAACAGCTACGAGAGTATAACAGAGAAGAGGAGAGATAGTAAGTAAGTACTTTACCATAACGCACACAACCTTTTAAAAGTGTGGAGCAAAACTAGTGTTTATTAAAAAAAATGTTATGTATATTCAACTCTAATGTATTCATTGTAACTGAAGAAATAGTTTTGATGAGCAAAAGTGGAAAATGATAACGACCGCTTGGATAAACTATGTTGTTTACTGGACGAGATCGTTTATGAAAGCATGAATTCTCTTGAGTCCAAAGAAGGCAAAGAATGGTGAATGAAAGCTCAACTGAGAGATGAACGAACGAGCATGCCAACCCAAAAACGAGCGAGACCTAGAATCCCCCTTACTCCGGTTTGAGTATGCTAAACATCTTTACATATTGTGCTCATAGGTTATATCTCGGAATTCTCAAACCTTTGGCTCGGCATCGGTTTCCGAAGCCAAAGAATAAAAACTACCCATTAAACATCTAAACTGAACTGGATTTCGAGCACCTTAGGAAATTCGATGTTTGACTCGGATTCACTTTGAGTTCATTCTCGATGATTTTTCTCAAAATATCAGTTTAAGACATTTTTAGCCCAATGTCGCACCTGTTTTAATAACGAAATAAAAGTGTGGCTATGGTCAATATGCACCATACCCCGGAGTATCAAAACGAAAAATCTACTAAATTGCAACAAAACGAACAGGGATATACTACTAATCACTGTTCTTCTCAATTCTATAATCCTTTGCCTTGGAAAATAACCGCCCACCAATCAATACTCAACTCCAGTTCATCACTTTACTCAACATAAATCACATCTATAAAATCGGATATCTATATTCTCATATATTGCTTCCACCTATCACACCAATTACACAGTAACTAAAGGCAGTTATATGTCTCCTGCCAAGAAGGATATCTCCATAATTCATTTCATCAAATAGCAGTTAAACTTTCCTAGATAGCCAAAGTTTAACGTGAATTTTAGTTGAATTTAATCTCCAAACTGTACAAGAGTTCATTTATAGAAGTGTTTGTGAGAATATATCTTATGTTTCTATTAGCTCTTTGATTCGTGATGTAAGTGGTCCGTAATTGAACCACTAAAATTGAGGCAGCGTGTTTATGATTGTTTTGCATAGTATTACGTGTTTGATTGCAGACGAAAGCCGTAAACTCAAATTTGTTTATAAAGACATGATTATTGATAGCTTATTATCCCCATTAATAGTAAGGGGTTAAGCAGTGAGGCATAATCCTTAAGCCATAGTGAACCCCACTATACCTTGACCAACCAAACCAAACAAGATGAAACGCCTACAAACAGTAATTTGTCTGGTTTTAAAATAAAAGAACTTTCCACCGTCAATATTATTGCAATAAAAATGATGAGGACTATTGTGAGTGGTAAGTTTTTTTTGATGGTATTGACCATAAGTTTGTAACTAGACGATGTCGGGAGATTATGGTAAACACGTGATAGGATACCTGATGAAGTAGGGGAAATGGGAGGGGCTTATATTGTTGATAAGGAATGAAAGTGATGAGCCTGAGGTATGCGTCTAGGGAGGGAAAAGACTTGAACGTTTTTGTCGGAAAATNCCCTCCCATTTCCCCCTCTCAACAGATCCTAACACATTTTTACCATTATCCGACACGTATACAAACTTATTATCATCAAACAAACTACCACTCAAAATTCTATCATTTTGCAAAACGAATGCGAAATCGGTATTAAAAACCGGCATTCTAGCGTTTCATCTAATATAGTTTCACTTGGGTTAGGCATATCATCAAACACCTTACATACATCAGATTCAACTATCAATTAACTAATTTAATAACAAATTTGAGTTAGGCATATCATCAAACACGTTATATGCAACAATTAACACAACAATTTTAGACTTCACATTCAACGAATCACAACTAAATACATGTAACTACAAACCTATAATGAACTAATTAACTAAATTCAACTAAATTCCAGTTCAAATTCACAAATTTAACTGCTATTTGATGAAGAAATGAGTACCTGAGCAGGAGAATTAACTGCTAAACTGATGAATTTGATGAAGAAATAGAAAAAACGAAATGGAATTTGATAAAATGATGAACAGGAGAATTATCGGCTATTTAAAAAACTTGAAGAACAGTGAATAGTATTCCCAGATCCTTTTGTAGAGAGATAAAGTAACGAATAAAAGGGTGTTTGGTAAATGATACCCGGAGTAAATAATTTTATGGTGCAACTTAATAAAATTGATAGTAAAATAAGCAAAGCTGATCCAATAAAAAAAGATACGTAATTTTCAATTACATTTTTTTTGGTGATAAAGTAACTAAAATTTTTAAAAAATATATTTTAATTATGTTAATAGTTATTAGAATTAAATGATAGGTATAACAAAACATATCTATTCATATATTTTTTTTAAAGTGTATTAAAACAGGGCCGAGCATCGGCTCAAAATCTAAACCGAATTTGAGAAAAACATCAATCGAGAACTGAATCAAAGTGAACCGAGTCAAATCGAAACCTAACCAAACCAGTTCAGTTTAGATGGTTTAGGTGTGTTTTTTTCCCTTTGGCTCAAACCGAACCGAGCCAAATCGAATCCGAAAAACCAGAAATATGTAAAGTAGAAAACCAAACCGAGTAAGGTTGGTCCGGTTTGGGTTGGACTGGCTCGTTTCGGTTTTCAGTTGATTTAATATACTTAAAATCTAACGATCTCGTAAACAAAAACGAGCCCCGTATTTACATTTTTCAACAAGTACAAATACAAGTTAGACTTTTCATAACATTTTTTTTTAATAAAAACTACGCTTTTGCTCACACTTTTTAAAAGTGTGGGTAAAAGTAATACTATTACTTACACTTTTTCTCATACTCTACGTAAAATATGTGTATAAATTAGACTTTTGCTCACACTTTTTAAAAAGTGTAGGTAAAAGTAAGACTATTAATTACACTTTTTCAAAAAGTGTGGCTAAAAGTACACTTTTTCTCACACTTTACGTAAAGTGTGTGTATAAATTAGACTTTTGCTCACACTTTTAAAAAGTGTGGGTAAAAATAAGACTATTACTTACACTTTTTAAAAAATGTGTTTATAAATTAAACTTTTGCTTACACTTTTTTAAAAGTGTAGGTATAACTAGACTTTTGCTTACATTTTATGTAAAGTGTGGGTAAAAGTTAAACTTTTGCTTACACTTTTTTTTAAAAGTGTAAGTAAACATGTACTTTCACTTACACTTTTTTTGTGTGTCATTAAAAATGGTGTCACTAAAAGACCCTTTTTTTGTAGTGATGCTAATAATTGGAAGAAATCGACGACCATGGTGTGCGGAGTTCAATACCATGGTGTGGTGGAGTTTGAACAAATGTCTGTCGAACCATTATATTCAAGTCACGTGTCCTTATTTGCATCTACGATCACCCCGAACAAAATCAAGTTTGCCATATAAAATGTGATGTACATTATTGCTTTCTAAAATCAAAGGTGACATCAAATATGCAACATATTATCCTAAAGGTGAAATCGAGTGCTGAAGGTTTGAGTTTTTTCATTAGAGACTAAAGTTTAAACCTAACAAAAAAATCTTTGAGGCCAACTTTCATGTACCTATTTCTTAACGGACCAAGTTTGAGGCTAACCTTCGATCACATTTTTCCTGAGCTAAAAACAAGTAAACATAATTTGCGTCGTCAAGCGCATATTCAAAATTGATCATAGGTTAAGGTTACCCCTCTAGTCAACCATTTCGTGAAATATGAGGCATATCTAATCTAACTTGGGGTGGAGTCACCGGAAGATTTGAGTTATTTGTCATGTTGAGACTGTGAAGTCTGGAAATAGGTTTTGTTCTATTCTATTTTGTTTTCTGTTAATGACAAGAGATTAAGAATGTTCCTTTTTCAGTTTCATAGCATCTAGATTTGCATATCAACAGATGGAATAACAAGACAAATAATGGAAGTCATGAAAAACTCGTGTTTGCTTGCTTATCTTGTTCGGTAATGAAGATGTTTTCGCTAGCTTGAAGCCTCAAAGTGCATGAAATGTTCTTCAGTGTGATTCATCTAGGGTAAAGGAAAATGTAAAAGGAATACTCATGAGAGATTGGTGGAGTTCATTTTATATTTTTAGTAGCTTATAGACCCGTCAAATTGACGGGATTTTAAAAGAGAATAAGAGATAATGCACCAAACAATTAAGCGTGTAAACAAATTAAGAAAGAACAACAGTAAACAGGTTGAATCATTTGTTTGAAAGAAATAATAAGCAATACGTCAATGATTATATAAAGTACAATTCTTATAACTAATAATGTGATAAAAAATAATAAGTAATAAGTCAATAATGTTATAAAGTAGTATAATGCTTATAACTAATAATGTGGCAACCTGGAAATATGTTAAAACAAAACAAACTAAACCTATCAACCATCGTGTCATACGATTTTGATGGTTTGATAAACGTCTATGGATGCGAGCTCCAATCTTGACCGCCTTGAAAAGCAAATGTATGTAATGAAGGACCATGAAGTGATAAGCCAATGAACTTTTCGTGAGCACCTAATAAGTATTAAAAAATAGCGTAGTAGCTTTTAATGATTCGATTGCTTGTAGAACATCCATAGGCTCATAAAAAGTTGCACATAGAACCTCAAAATAAGTTGCAGGTAAAACGATAAAAGCTCCGTTTGTGTGTCACTTAANTAGCTTTGTATTTTTATAATATGAAGTGTAGGTCATTAAAGTCTAATATCATGTAATAGGTTGCGTTAGAAAGCGTTTCAAAAGTTATATGTTCAAGTTAGCATAATCTAGGAAGTTCAAGGGCTAAACATGTAAAAGCCTAAATCTAATATTCCTAGTGCTATATTATGTATGTAAACCTTCATTTGAAGGTTGAGAGCTTCATTGGAATAACACACACACATGTTCTTATCTTTTATATGAAGTCTCCACACTCTCTCTCTCTACTCTCTCTCTAGAATAAGATGAATAAGTTGTGAAATAAGTTGTTATACAAGGTCCTACAATGAGGCATATCTAATCTAACTTGGGGTGGAGTCACCGGCAGATTTGAGTTATTTGTCATGTTGAGACTGTGAAGTCTGGAAATAGGTTTTGTTCTATTCTATTTTGTTTTCTGTTAATGACAAGAGATTAAGAATGTTCCTTTTTCAGTTTCATAGCATCTAGATTTGCATATCAACAGATGGAATAACAAGACAAATAATGGAAGTCATGAAAAACTCGTGTTTGCTTGCTTATCTTGTTCGGTAATGAAGATGTTTTCGCTAGCTTGAAGCCTCAAAGTGCATGAAATGTTCTTCAGTGTGATTCGTCTAGGGTAAAGGAAAATGTAAAAGGAATACTCATGAGAGATTGGTGGAGTTCATTTTATATTTTTAGTAGCTTATAGACCCGTCAAATTGACGGGATTTTAAAAAAGAATAAGAGATAATGCACCAAACAATTAAGCGTGTAAACAAATTAAGAAAGAACAACGACAGTAAACAGGTTGAATCATTTGTTTGAAAGAAATAATAAGCAATACGTCAATGATTATATAAAGTACAATTCTTATAACTAATAATGTGATAAAAATAATAAGTAATAAGTCAATAATGTTATAAAGTAGTACAATGCTTATAACTAATAATGTGGCAACCTGGAAATATGTTAAAACAAAACAAACTAAACCTATCAACCATCGTGTCATACGATTTTGATGGTTTAATAAACGTCTATGGATGCGAGCTCCAATCTTGACCGCCTTGAAAAGCAAATGTATGTAATGAAGGACCATGAAGTGATAAGCCAATGAACTTTTCGTGAGCACCTAATAAGTATTAAAAAAAAATAGCGTAGTAGCTTTTAATGATTCGATTGCTTGTAGAACATCCATAGGCTCATAAAAAGTTGCACATAGAACCTCAAAATAAGTTGCAGGTAAAACGATAAAAGTTCCGTTTGTGTGTCACTTGAGTTAGGATATAATTGCCGTTTTCATATAATAGTTCTCATTGAAACCATGTAAAATATCATTTTTAAGTTTCACTTAAAATGTCAACAATCAAATTCTATGAAACCAACCTTTTAATAAAACATTGCATGCCCATAAGAAGGCCTTGAGGTTATGATCTTACTTTTCATTCAAATTCACATTGACTAACACTAAATCTTACATATGTCCCACCACGTGTGGAATTCTACTTGTATATAAAGTAAGAAAGAAAATAATGAAGAATCATAAAACAATAAAAATGAAGCTCCCAACCAAAGAATAACTTCTAATGCATGCATTTAATTGGCAACGAATCTGCAACGGAACCTCATTAACGATACAATCAAATATGGTCTTGGTACAACAATAGGGCTGAAAATATATTTGATTAAGCCTTTCACCTTGTGTTTGAAGTGAAACATAAAAAGTTACTTGCACTTAGACGAAATAATTGGAACAAAATTAACTTAGGAAAAAGTTACATGTATGCAAAATGAAAACCCATAGCTATGTAGAATGGAACCTGCAAATAAGTAAAAGATAAAAAGTTACATGTATGCAAAATAAAAACCCATAGCTATGTAGAGTGAAACATAAAAAGTTACTTGCATTTATATTTTTATGACATTTGATATCTGCAAATTATCCATTTTCAAAAATTATCATACATAGGTAAATATGATATAACTAGTTTAAGACCAGTGCTTTCTAATTTTTTTATTTTCATCAAACACCAATGTTATATATCACCCTCCATTACTTCACTATAAAACAAAACTTTAGTTTCCAACCTTTTTGTACTTAGGGTGCGTTTGGTTTGCAATTAGAAATCACTAATGGTATGGACTTGATAGTATGTTGTAATGGGTTTGGGAATAGATTTCTAAACCCACCATTATAGGCAGGTATGGGGACACCCTTTGTGGGTTTCAATCCCAATATCAAAACCCATATTTCTGTGTTAAACATTCTTTTAACATTCCCGTTTTCATACCTTATCCAAAACCCATGAACCAAACGCACCCTTAGTCTAGATAGATTTACAATATAAAAATACAGTTTTGAGCGTTTTTGGTAGCCAAGACTGAGAGTCTGAGAGGTCTTCGCAATAAATTATCAGATGGAAATCATATAACAACATTTTCCAGTAATATAAGAAGACTAATGACCAAATTATCAGATGGAAATCTTATACATGGGATTATAAAAAATTGGCACTGAACAAAGTTAGAAAAAATTTGTTAATCTATTCACACTTTTCAGAAAAGATTAATGAATCGTAACAAAATGTGTGGCTTTGAAGAACAATTCGAAGATTTCACAGGACAACTCGTACTTCTACTAGATGATTTCAAGCGTTTACTATGAAGACACTTGTCTCAAGCACCAAGTCATCATTGTGAATATTGTTCTATCACAAATAGTGAATCACTAATGATGGAAAAAAAAATCAATAATGTGATTCAAGAATTATTTTTCGAATGATTGAAGAAATGCCACCTGTTTAAGCACGTATATACATAGTTTTAATTTGCCAACTGTTTAGGCACTGTTTTTTCTTTAACGTAGTGTGATGGTTTGTAATATGATAATAATGTAAGGCCTGTCGGCCATCTAGCGTGCTAAGCCCTGTAGATGCTATAAATAAAGGTCCCATCTCATAAAACAAGATATGAGTTATTTGAGTTATTTATGAGATTATACTCTCCCTTTCAGTTGAAACTTATTGTTTATGAATAACATATGATATCATTTTCACAATACACATTAAAAAAATATTCATCACATATTCACATAGAAATGTAAAAAAGATATATATCAATCTAAGACATAATTCATTTGAAGGTTCACTGTATCTGACTTCAAAACAAATGAATAACTCGTTTGTAGAGCCGGGCATAATAAGTGCTATTTTGAGAGCGGCTAAACAAAATGTCAAAACATTGACGCGATACCTTGTTAAGTAGCTCCGTACACATACGAATTATTAAGGCCGTCTTGTATTTTTCAGTGGCCCTAGTGAGTAATGATAAAAATGACCATTACACTTGTAAATGCAAAACTAATAAAATGCGAATTATAGAAATCATTGGTTAACTTCAAACAAAAAAAATACAACTCAAAATAGTCAACGAACCTTTCAAATGTTACAACTCAAGTTAAAAAATTTTAAGATACCATTCTTAACAAATGGGGTGGTGGCGCAGTTGGCTAGCGCGTAGGTCTCATAGCTAATATAGAGTAATCCTGAGGTCGAGAGTTCGAGCCTCTCTCACCCCAAACTTTTTTTCTCCTTTTCCTTCCACGTGTCATATCCTCATTCGTTAACCAAACCTTTATACTAACCGACACGTCACCCCAACTCTTCCCTTCATTTACCTTCCAAAACCCCAAAAACTCATTTGATTGACTCATATTTATTATCACTATCACAATCGTCATCATGATGTAAGCAATTTATATGAACAGTTAATTATAATTGATGATTTTTTTTTTTATATACTGTTTTTGAATATAATTGTTTATATTTAGAATTTATATAAACATTTTGTTATGTTAAGTAGTTGTATAAATGAATTTTGACTACTGGATTTGATCGAGTTCGTTTAGTTTGCGATTATATGTTGATTCTGTTAATAATCGTTCGTTAATTTTGACCTAGTTAGTTTTTTATAGCTTAAGTCTGTAAATCAGCGCGTAACTGATTTGATGAATTTGCTTAGTTAGGTTTTTATTTGACGTTTAAGCCATTTTATTCCGTAAATCACTTGTGCAGCTCATAATCCGTTGAGTTGATCGAGTTAGGGATTAGATGAACGTTTCGATCCTATTAATGACTTGCACGACTGGTAATTGGCGAATTCCGAATGAATGTTTCTAATTTGATTGAGTTTGTTTAGTTACGGTTCTAACTCGCACAACTGATAATCGAAGAATTTTCATATACCGAATGTACTTCTAATGTATATTTGGTTGATATGATATAGTTCTATTTTTAAGTTTTAGATGAGTGGTTAAATTTGATCGAGTTTTATTATTTTAGGGTTTAGATACACATTTGAGTCTGTAAATTAGTTGCGTATACTGAAATTGATCGAGTTGATTTGTGAATGATTTAATTGAGTTAATTTTATAGGTCACAGGAAGAAATTGCGATACGTGCAATAAAACATGCTATGAAGGCTCTCCGAAAGCGCCATTTGGCCGAGGAGGGAGCTCATGGCCCAGCTTTTGAAGCTCTTTCTAAACCTATTCTTACTCAGGTTGTACTAGAATTTTGAGTGTTTATTATTCCTAAGTTTATTCTTCGTGTTCAGATGTATATCGGTTAAGTAGTTACGTTTTCAATGTTTTAGGGATTAGGTCGAAGAATACCAATGTACTTTTCCAAATGTACCGATTTGGTACGTGATGATGAACTGTCACGTTATAAATGGTGCCACGTGTCAGACTTTCAGGTATGACATGTCATCATCGCGTACCAAATTGGAACACTTATGAAAGTTCGTTACATTTCTGCAACTTTTTTAAAGTTCACGTACCAAATCGGTACATTTGGAAAAGTACATTGCTATTCTTCGACCTAATCCCAATATTTTAAGGCAGACCAACAAGTTTTTTTGTCCTTGTATCAGAATCATATTAAGCATGCTGTGGAAACAGTAATCGTTTGTATATAATATCAAATGTTTGAATACTATTAGGTATAGTTAAAGTGATTTGGTATGTGAAACATGCTTGCAGTGTCTCCGTATGTATATGTTTTATTTATCACCCATTTGGTGTACAATTATTGAATGCTGTTTAGAAAGGCGTGGAACGGCTTGCACAAGTTACTTATGTAATTCAGCTTTTCCGTGAACGATTCTGTTTGCGAACTGCCTCAAAGTCTATCTATACTTATCCTTTTGCTTGTACATTTATGTCTCTTTTGTTGAGAACGTAGTGTGATGGTTTGTAATATGATAATAATGTAAGGCCTGTCGGCCATCTAGCGTGCTAAGCCCTGTAGATGCTATAAATAAAGGCCCCATCTCATATAACAAGATATGAGTTATTTGAGTTATTTATGAGATTATACTCTCCCTTTCAGTTGAAACTTATTGTTTATGAATAACATATGATATCATTTTCACAATACACGTTAAAAAAATATTTATCACATATTCATATAGAAATGTAAAAAAGACATATATCAATCTAAGACATAATTCATTTGAAGGTTCACTGTATCTGACTTCTAAACAAATGAATAACTCGTTTGTAGACCCGGGCATAATAAGTGCTATTTTGAGAGCGGCTAAACAAAATGTCAAAACATTGACGCGATACCTTGTTAAGTAGCTCCGTACACATACGAATTATTAAGGCCGTCTTGTATTTTTCAGTGGCCCTGGGGAATAATGATAAAAATGACCATTACACTTGTAAAATAAAATAAAATAAAAATTGCATATAAACTTGAACTATATAAATCATGAGTTGAGTTATTTAAAAAACCAAACATTCCTCACATACCAAGGGACTCATCCCCACCATCCATCTAAAAAGAAATCAATGGTTGAGATTAAAAGCATTTAATATTTCACTATTTTTTTATAATTTAAATATATCTTAAACCGTTAATCGTTAAGCAAACATAAATACATCATCGCGACGAGCATTTAATTATCTTTCTATAGACGGGCACTTTGATATACTTTCGACAAATTATTTTTTTTCGTTTTTTTCACGTTTTTTTTGTGGCCGAGAAAATCATATATGATGTATCATATATGATATATCATATCATATATGATATATCATATATGATATGTAATATCATATATGATATATCATATATGATTTTCTCGGCCACGAAAAAAAACGTGAAAAAACGAAAAAAAAAAATTGTCGAAAATATATCAAAGTGACTATCTATAGAAAGATAATTAAATGCTCGTCGTAACGGTATATTTTTTTTCGCTTAACGATTAACGGTTTAAAAGATACTAATATTTGAAAAAAAAGGATGAAAGTGAGTTTTTTAAATTGTTGGGATTAATCTCATCCATTAGATCAAATAAAGATGGAGGGAAGATGTATGGTGGAGATTAGTCCCTTGGTATGTAAAAAAGGTTTGGTCCTCAAATGATCTTATATCTATAAATCATGTAGTAGAGGAAAATTCAATTGCATACCCTTATTTTGGTGCATACCAATGGACAAATCACCACCATCCATCTAATTGGATCTAATGGTGGAGATTAACCTAAGATTAAATGTGAAAACCTAAGTCCATGTTTTTCCCCCTTTTTTCTTTGTCTTTTTGTCTTTTTTATTATCTTTTTTTCTTTTTTCTTTTTTTATTTTTTTTTTATTTTATTTTTTTATTTTTTTTTTGTTTTCACGTTCTTTTTCTTCTTTTTCTTGTTTTTTTGTTTATTTTTTTTCTTTTTCTTTCTTTTTCATAATTTACGTTTTTTTTTTGTTTTTTGTTTGTTTTTTTTCTTTTCTTTTTTTTTTCTAAAATCATGTTTTTTTTAATTAACGTTTTATACCCTTCTTCTTCACTTTTTCATACGTTTTCATCTGTTTCCGTCCGTTTTAATACGTTTTCATCCGTTTTCAAACGTTTTCGTCCGTTCATACGTTTTTTGTCTGTTTTCATATGTTTATACACGTTTTCGTATGTTTTCAGAAGCTTTTGTCCGTTTTTTATGTTTTCGCTCATTTTTATACGTTTTCGTCAATTTTCAGACGTTTTAGTCCGTTTTTATACATTTTCGTCCGTTTTTCTTACGTTTTCATCTGTTTCTTATGTTTTCGTTCGTTTTCGTCCGTTTCCATCTAATTTTCTTTCATTTTCATCCATTTTTCAAAAGTTTCCGCCCATTTTCGTCCGTTTCCATACGTTTTCGTCTAATTTTTTACGTTTTCGTTCGTTTTAATACGTTTTCGTCCGTTTTCTTTCATTCTCGTCCATTTTTCATAAATTTTTGTCCGTTTTCATACGTGTTTTTATGCTTTCATACGTTTTTGTCCGTTTTCATACGTATTCGTCTGTTTTTTTACATTTTCGTCCATTTTCATACGTTTCTTAATAAAAACAAGTGATTTCTGAATATCACAAGTGATATTTAGTGATATCCAGAATATCACTTGTGATTTTCTGAGTATCACTTGTGATATTCTGAATATCACTTGTGACTTTCTTATATTTTCGTCCGTTTTCATACGTATTGGTCATTTTCGTCCGTTTTCTTACGTTTTCGTCCGTTTTTATTTTCGTTTCTGAATATCACAATTGATATTCAGAATATCACTTGTGATTTTATGAATATCTATCACTTGTGTTTTTATGAATATCTCTTGTGATATTCTGCATATCACAGAAAATCACTTATGATATTCTGAATATCACAAAATATCATTTGTGATATTCAGAATATAACGTATGAAAGTGTAAAAACATGTATGAAAAGGACAAAAACGTTTGAAAACCGGACAAAAACGAAAGAAAACGGACAAAAAGTATGAAAACGAATGAATACGTATGAAAATGGACGAAATTGTATGAAAGCGTAAAACACGTCTGAAAACGGACGAAGACGTATAAACAATGGACGAATATTACATATGGTATCCAGAATATCATTTGTGGTACTCATAGTATCACTTGTGATATTCTACATATCACAGAAAACCTTGTGATATTCTGCATATCACCAAAAAAATCACTTGTGATACTCAGAATATCACTAGTGATACTTAGAATATCACTTGTGATACTCAGAATATCACTTGTGATACTCAGAATATCACTAGTGATACTCAGAATATCACTAGTGATACTCTGAATATCACAGAATAACACTTGTGATATTCAGAATATGAGTTGTGATATTTAGAAACATATGAAAACGTCTGAAAATGGCAAAAAAAAAACATTTAAAAATGGACAAAAATGAATAAAAATGGAAGAAAACGTAAGAAAACGGACGAAAGTATATGAAAACGGAAGAAAACGTATGAAAGTGTAAAAACATGTATGGAAAGGACAAAAATGTTTGAAAACTGAACGAATACGAAAGAAAATGGATGAAAACGAAAGAAAACGAACGAATATGTATGAAAATGGACGAAAACGTATGAAAGCTTAAAACAAGTCTAAGGCGTAAGAAAAATGGACGAATATTACTTTGATACCCAGAATATAATTTGTGGTACTTATAGTATCACTTGTGATATTCTGCATATCACAGAAAATCTTGTGATATTCTGCATATAAAAAAAATAACTTGTCATACTCAGAATATCACTAGTGATACTTAGAATATCACTTGTGATACTCAGAATATCACATGTGATACTCTGAATATCATAGAATATCACTTGTGATATTCAGAATATCAGTTGTGATACTTAGAAACATATGAAAACGTCTAAAAATGGTAAAAAAAACATTTAAAAACGGACGAAAACGAAATAGACGAAAACGTAAGAAAACGGACGAAAGTGTATGAAAATAGAAGAAAACGTATGAAAGTGTAAAAACATGTATGAAAAGGACAAAAATGTTTGAAAACTGGACGAAAACGAAAGAAAGCGGACGAAAACGTAAGAAAACGAACGAATATGTATGAAAACGGACAAAAACGTATGAAAGCGTAAAACAAGTCTGAAAACGAACGAAGGCGTATGAAAAATGGACGAATATTACTTTGATACCCAGAATATCATTTGTGGTACTTATAGTATTACTAGTGATATTCTGCATATCACAGAAAATCACTTGTGATATTCAGAATATCACAGAATATCACTTGTGATATCGAATATCACTTGTGATATTCAGAATATAACTTGTGATGTTTATAATATCACTTGTGATATTCTGAATATCACAGAATATCACTTGTGATATCGAATATCACTTGTGATATTCAGAATATAACATGTGATGTTTAGAATATCACAGGATATCACTTGTGATATTCAGAATTTAACTTGTGATACTTAGAATATCACTTGTGATATTTTGAAACATATGAAAACGTCTGAAAATGGCAAAAAAAAACATTTAAAAACAGACGAAAACGAATGAAAATGTATATGAAAACGGAAGAAAACATATCAAATTGTAAAAACATGTATGGAAAGGACAAAAACGTTTTAAAACTGTACGAAAATGAAAGAAAACGGTTGAAAACGGACGAAAACGAATGAAATGTATGAAAATGGACAAAAACGTTTGAAAGCGTAAAAACGCGTCTGAAAACGGACGAAGACGTAGACGAAAACGAAAGAAAACGGACGAAAACGTATTAAAACGAACGATAACGTCTGAAAACGGACGAAAACATATGAAAACGAGCGAAAATGTTAGAAAACAGATGAAAACATATGAAAACAGACGTTAACGGACGAAAACGTAAGAAATCGGAAGAAAAACGTATGAAAACGAACGAAAAATGGCAAAAATATATGAAAACGGACGGAAACGTTTAAAAACAGTAAAAGACGCATGAAAACGAAAACGTAAGAAATCGGAAGAAAAACGTATGAAAACGAACGAAAAATGGCAAAAATATATGAAAACGGACGAAAACGTTTAAAAACAGTAAAAAAGCATAAAAACGAAAAAACACCCGTGAACTAAAAAGAGTGAATTAAAAAAAATGAACTAAAAGAAAGTGAATTAAAAAAAATAGCGAATTAGCTAAAAAAAACAAAAAGGAAACAAAAAAAAAAAAGACAAAAACAAACAAAAAAGAAACAATAAAAAGAAAGGAAAAAAAGAAAAAAGAAAGAACAAGCGTGAAAGAAAAAGTGACAAATAAAACAAAAAGAAGGAAAGAAAAAAAAAAAATAATAATAAAAAAGACAAAAGAAAAGAAAAAAGGAAGAAAAAAAACATGGATTTAGGTTTCTTTATTTGATCTTAGGTTAATCCCCACCATTAGATTTAACTAGATGGATGGTGAGGATTTGTCCATTGGTATGCACCAAATTTTGAGTATGCAAAATAAAGTGCCTCGTATGTTTAATGTTATGCATACCTAAATGGGTAAATGCAAAACTAATAAAATGCGAATTATAGAAATCATTGGTTAACTTCAAACAAAAAAAAAATACAACTCAAAATAGTCAACCAACCTTTCAAATGTTACAACTCAAGTTAAAAGATTTTAAGATACCATTCTTAACAAATGGGGTGGTGGCGCAGTTGGCTAGCGCGTAGGTCTCATAGCTAATATCGAGTAATCCTGAGGTCGAGAGTTCGAGCCTCTCTCACCCCATCCTTTTTTATTTCTCTCTTTTTTTTCCACGTGTCACATCCTCATTCGTTAACCAAACCTTTATACTAACCGACACGTCACCCCAACTCTTCTTCCCCTTCATTTACCTTCCAAAACCCCCAAAATTCATTCAATTCCTTCAAAAAAAAATTTTTATAAAAAAAATCAGTTGATTGACTCATATTTATTATCACTATCACAATCGTCATCATGATGTAAGCAATTTATATGAACAGTTAATATAATTGATGGTTTTTTTTATATACTGTTTTTGAATATAATTGTTTATATTCAGAATTTATATAAACATTTTGTTATGTTAAGTAGTTGTATAAATGAATTTTGACTACTGGATTTGATCGAGTTCGTTTAGTTTGCGATTATATGTTGATTCTGTTAATAATCGTTCGTTAATTTTCACCTAGTTAGTTTTTTATAGCTTAAGTCTGTAAATCAGCGCGTAACTGATTTGATGAATTTGCTTAGTTAGGTTTTTATTTGACGTTTAAGCCATTTTATTATTCCGTAAATCACTTGTGCAGCTCATAATTCGTTGAGCTGATCGAGTTAGGATTAGATTTAGATGATTTAGATGAACGTTCCGATCCTATTAATGACTTGCACGACTGGTAATTGGCGAATTCCGAATGAATGTTTCTAATTTGATTGAGTTTGTTTAGTTACGGTTCTAACTCGCACAACTGATAATCGAAGAATTTTCATATACTGAATGTACTTGCACATTCATCTCATGATTGTTGCTTAATGTGATCGACTTCTAATGTATATTTGGTTGATATGATATAGTTCTATTTTTAAGTTTTAGATGAGTGGTTAAATTTGATCGAGTTTTATTATTTTAGGGTTTAGATACACATTTGAGTCTGTAAATTAGTTGCGTATACTGAAATTGATCGAGTTGATTTGTGAATGATTTAATTGAGTTAATTTTATAGGTCACAGGAAGAAATTGCGATACGTGCAATAAAACATGCTATGAAGGCTCTTCGAAAGCGCCATTTGGCCGAGGAGGGAGCTCATGCCCCAGCTTTTGAAGCTCTTTCTAAACCTATTCTTACTCAGGTTGTACTAGAATTTTGAGTGTTTATTATTCCTAAGTTTATTCTTCGTGTTCAGATGTATATCGGTTAAGTAGTTACGTTTTCAATGTTTTAGGGATTAGGTCGAAGAATAGCAATGTACTTTTCCAAATGTACCGATTTGGTACGTGATGATGAACTGTCACGTTATAAATGGTGCCACGTGTCAGACTTTCAGGTATGACATGTCATCATCGCGTACCAAATTGGAACACTTATGAAAGTTCGTTACATTTCTGCAACTTTTTTAAAGTTCACGTACCAAATCGGTACATTTGGAAAAGTACATTGCTATTCTTCGACCTAATCCCAATATTTTAAGGCAGACCAACAAGTTTTTTTGTCCTTGTATCAGAATCATATTAAGAATGCTATGGAAACAGTAATCGTTTGTATATAATATCAAATGTTTGAATACTATTAGGTATAGTTAAAGTGATTTGGTATGTGAAACATGCTTGCAGTGTCTCCGTATGTATATGTTTTATTTATCACCCATTTGGTGTACAATTATTGAATGCTGTTTAGAAAGGCGTGGAACGGCTTGCACAAGTTACTTATTTAATTCAGCTTTTCCGTGAACGATTCTGTTTGCGAACTGCCTCAAAGTCTATCTATACTTATCCTTTTGCTTGTACATTCATGTCTCTTTTGTTGAAAAAATTAACTTACTTGAAGCATTATGGCGGGATGGGAAAGATGATCAAAGTGAAAAATGTTTTGCAGTTACCCCAAGTTGAATAGTCTTTAGTTGTTAAGGGGATTTGTTTGACTTTCAAAACTTAATCCATACCTTTCGCCAGAGAATGCTATATCGATCGATGTTCATTATCCGTTTTTTCTTTGTTGTAACGTAATATTTATGCCCTTTATGTTTTTTTTCGTTGTGGTATATGGCTGATACGAATACCTTTCTAAGAAACCAACCATCTGTCTTGAACATACGGAAACATTACCTGAAATGCTTCCAATCAGTATGAGTCCATGACTCCATGCCACCACCTCGTATTCCATGCTGTTGCATGTTAATTGTTGACTATGAATTTTTAACCTATAGCTTTACTAATTTAACAGTAAATACTAAAGTAGTGTAACTGATATAATTTCTACATGCAACATGAAGGGTTCGGAATGGAAGGATAAAGCAGAAGCTCTCGAGGTGGAACTTCAGCAATGTTACAAAGCCCATTCTCATTTATCTGATCAGCTTGTGGTGGTGATTGACGAGTGTAGAGCTGCAAATGCCTCTCTTCAAGAAAAGGAAGCCTTAATTCCTACTCTTGAAAGTGATCTTTCTCAAGCAAGGTTTTCCACTTTGCCTTGTGTGCAGCTTTAATGTCGAGGGAACTTTAATTCACAAATGTAACATATCGTGTTAAAATGCTTATGCTGCAGGGATGAATGTACTCGCCTGGCAGCACTTTTGGAAGAAAAGACTAAAGCCCTGGAATTGCTTATAGGTGAGAATAAGGAGCTCAGGTCTCAGTATGAAGAGATCAGAACTAGAGCTATCAACGCAGAGACTGAAAATAAGGCATTGATTGATCGGTGGATGTTGCAGAAAATGCAGGATGCGGAACGCCTAAATGAGGTATAGTTCACTTTTAATGGCTGTATGTCTTTTTTTGAATGGATTTTTTGAATGCAGTGGTGCAGGCATGAAACACACATTACATATCTCTGTTCATTCTATTTCTTGTAATTAGTTATCATTATGTCATGGACTTAAATTGTCGCATCTGCATATATATCCCTAATATTCTTCATCCATTATAAACTCCAGGTTGAATTTTAGGTAATACTTCGTTTGTAGTACAAAATTTGCCAATGAGGGGTATGTAGCCCTCTATTATTGCTCCTAAAATCAGTTTATTACAAGAAAGGATTATGAAATCCAATTTATAGCAAGAAAAAAAACGAAGAGGTTTTTGTTAATGTTAGATATTTTTTTTGATCTTAAATTTTGTCAAAGTTGAATTTCCACTCCTCTATTTAGGGGTATTTAAATTGGTGGATGGGTTCAATCCGATCCAAATTAAATGAATAAATAGGATTTTGGTTTCTAAAATATGGATCCGAACCATACAAATTATCTCAATGTTGGAACAGATCTGAACTAAATCACAATTTGGTAGGATTGGTTTTTATAATCCGGTTTCTTACTTTTACCTAAATATATTTCTTAATAATTAGTTAATTGCAGTAAGTATTATTTGCAATGCAAAAATTTGATTTAGCAATCGCTTGCTTGATGTTCGATTTATTTTTAGCTTTTTGATTTCTGTGTATGAATGGTTTGAAGTTTAAGGTGATCTGGAAAAATATGAGTTTGTGTGCTACTATTATTCTATTTCTAAACATATATAAAATAAATAAAAAACTGAAAACTTTTCACTTTATTGGATTATTCGGTTCGAACTATAGGAACCAAAACCAATCCCAAATCCAAAAAGCAAATTATTCAAAGCATACGTTTCAATCCAAATTGTCCAATTGGACTATTCGGTTTGTCCAAGTTGTGAACATCCCATCCTTTTTTATTCAGAAATTGAAAATTTCACTTTTTGTTTGGCAAAATTTGAATTTACATTACCTTTTGATGAGTGAGAAAGTTCCGGATAGTACACATTGGTATATTTATGTTACCTTTCCTAGCAACTTAAGTTTATATAATTAATAGTCTAAAATTTTGATTGACACTTA
The DNA here is from genome assembly GCA_014162995.1 of Artemisia annua. Classification (NCBI taxonomy): domain Eukaryota; kingdom Viridiplantae; phylum Streptophyta; class Magnoliopsida; order Asterales; family Asteraceae; genus Artemisia; species Artemisia annua. The sequence continues at coordinate 43,229 of LBNU01027844.1, read as the reverse complement.
AATAATTGGAATTCCAAAAATGCATAACATGATGGCTTTGGTGTACCGAAATGTTTGATGCACTAATTTTATTATAGATATGCATAACCAACTTTCAAATTGGTCTCAATATCACCAATTTGTTGGCCTGTTACCCTCTTAGCAGGTAAAAACGATTTTTGTTTTATTTTTTGCTGCATATGTGGCATTTTACTACATTTTCCGGCAAGTGTCTTATTCTCCGGCGATGACCACCACCTTAACTACCACCACATTAAATCCATACACTTGGTCCGACCACAACCACCAGCCACCACCACAACCACCAGTGCTTAAAACCAGTAACCACCATTCACCATCGCAACCACTACCAAATCCGGCGAACTCATATAGTTGGTCTCTTAAACCAGTCACCACTACTCCATCGTCATCTCCGAAAGTTCTTAAGAATACCCAATAATCCCTTTTCACCCCCTCAAAATGAATATTAATACCCAACCACCAGCCACCCTGTAATTCAGTTAAAGTCCGTATAGAGTCAAAAAAAATATCATTTGGTCACCTGGATTTTGCGTAGAGTCGAAACCCAGTCACCTTGATTTTGCGCCACACTGAAGTTGCAACCTCCACGATAACAAGTTGCATAGTACATATTACATAGTAAAAGATGATACAAAAGATTTGTTTATGCTGTCAAAAAGTACACTTAAGGTATCATTTGTCAAGCAGTAATACGTTTCATTCAGAACCACCATGCAAAATCATGCACTTTTTGTTTAATTTTAGACACTAGTATAATAGATTAAAGTTGATCGAATTATCAATGAGAGATAAACAACTACACAGTGAAACAGAGTGCATTACTTCAGCATTTTAGAGTTTATGATTACACGGTTTGTGTTTTCACAAGCACACAAATTAGTAAATTGTAATGAAAACGTGTGTGTATTTGTGTTTGCAAATGTGTTTTTGTGAATGACGGTTAAAAGGGTGGTGGTAAAGATATGTACACAAAGTGAATAGGAGATTCAGGTTTTTGGAGGGAGAAAATGGTGTGAGCGTGAAGACCTGGGGTTTTGATGGTTTTGACTGTACTTCACAATTTACAAATTAAACGTTACTTTTTTAAACTTATTTAGCATGGTTAAATTTCCTTAAAAGAGGTTTTTTTTTTTTTTTTTTTTTTAATTGTTGGAAAAAATGATGTTGGCCAGAATTTTGCTGAAGAAGACGACCAAGTCAGCAATAGAAACACACTTGGATGCCACATAGGTGCCACATCATCGGTGCCTGAATGAACCAGTCATATAATGTATTTTGAGACAAAATTTGAAAGTTGGATATACATTGTACAGTAGTATTTAACTTAGTATGTTATGCATATCGATACACCAAACCACCATGTTATGCATTTTTGGACTTTTCCTTAAATAATATGTTTTATATAATTATATCCGGTTCATTGTTCAGCAACTAGTCGGGTAATTATATATTTATATTTCTGCTGAGTTCTATTTATTAATCAGGCCAATGCTTTATATGAAGAAATGCTTGGTAAGCTCAAAGCCAGTGGTCTCGAGCAACTCGCCCGGCAGCAAGTCGACGGTGTGGTTCGCCAAAGTGAAGAAGGTGCCGAGTACTTTGTAGAATCAACTATGCCTAAGACATGCAACCACAGGATCCCAGCTCATGACGGAGGTTGTGCTTCTATAGTTTTTGATCACAGTTCTGGTAAATTAGTCACTGGGGACAAGACCATACTGTTAAAATGTGGGACTCAACCACTGGTCAACTAACTCGAACCTATAACGGTTGTTTAGGATCAGTTCTTGATCTCAGCATTACACATGATAGCAAATGTATAATCGCAGCTAGTAGCTCAAATAATCTGTATGCGTGGGATGCTAGTGCGGGTCGAGTTCGCCATACTCTAACGGGCCATAAAGATAAAGTTGTTGCTGTTGACGTGAGTAGATCTTCAAGCCGCCATGTTGTTAGCTCAGGTTATGATCGTACTATAAAATTGTGGGATCTTAATAAAGGTTATTGTGTTAACACAATGATGCATCCAAGCAACTGCAATGCCTTATCTTTTACTCAAGATGGGCAGACTGTTTGTTCCGGTCATGTTGATGGCCATTTAAGGTTTTGGGATTTACGTGCGCCAAAACCACAAACTGAAACTCATGCACATTCTTTAGCTGTGACATCTATTTCCTTATCTAGAAATGGTAATACGATTTTGACAAGTGGGAGAGATAATGTGCACAATTTATTTGATACAAGGACTTTTGAAGTTTGGAGAGCATTAGGAGGGAGTGAGAATAGAGTGGCATCTAATTGGAGCAGATCTTGTATTAGTGCTGATGACAGTTATGTTGCTGCTGGTTCTGTTGATGGTTCAGTTCATGTTTGGTCAACATCTAAAGATGGTAACCTGGTTAGTACTCTTAAGGAACACACGGCTTCAGTACTATGTTGTTCTTGGAGTGGTCTTGGAAAACCTTTAGCTACATCAGACAGGAATGGAGTCATTTGTTTGTGGACATGACGGATACCATATTCAAACGTTGTGTTTCATTCGATAGTCTGTGCTAGTGATCACCTTTGCTTGTGTGAAGTCAGTTTGTACATATATGTTTTTGTCAATATCTTTCACTCATATGACATGTGAACAAGTTTATTGGGTTTATTTTATTTTACTATTTTTTATGATTATTAGTTGTAACATGAAGGGTTGTTTTTTTTTGGGTAAAGAGTAACATGAAGGGTTGTTTACAAAGCAATTACAGTAATTTCTTTTCACCAAGTATGAGAAAATGCATTATAGTCTTGATCGAGTTAAAAAAAAATGCTAAAGATCATGTTTGGAATGGTTGGAGCCAAGTGCGGTCAACTACATCCTATCATACCCTGGGCGTCATATGTAGAGGCTTCAGGTTTTTAAAAGTTTCTATATAAGAAATAAGTTGATTGTATGTGTAGGTAAAGTGTGAGATTAAAGATTAAATGTGTTATTGTTTTTACTTCAAAGTAGCTCCCGTATTGAACTTCATAGCAGGTACTGGAAGTTGAAAACAGGGAATGAAAAACTTCTTTATTTATGCAAGGCTGTTTTTTCACAACATGGTTACATGATTCATGCACCACTGAAGTCACTAATCTCTACTTATGGAAGCTTGTTTGTTGAAGACTAAAAAGTGAAAAGTATGCACCCTCTTCTCCTTTAGCTAGCAGCTCATCATGAGAACCCTCTTCTATAACCCTTCCATTATCGATTACTGATATTCTGTTTGATCTTTGAATTGTAGATAATCTGTGAGCTACGATGATGCAGGTCCTACCAACCATGGTTTTCTCTAGAGCATCTTGGACAAGAGCCTCTGATCTAAGGTCCAATGCACTTGTTGCCTCGTCCAGGAGTAAAATGGCTGGATTTTTCAGGATTGCTCGAGCAATGACGATCCTTTGTTTCTGTCCACCTGATAACTGCACGCCTCTTTCGCCACAGTAAGTATCATACCCATCTTTCATTGAACTGCTCATTCAGAAATTTTAAAGTTTGTAATGAATTTCTAAGGTTTTTAATAAAATTATGTTTTTGAAGATTACACACAAATAATATTAGGTTAGATTTTAGTTTGAACACCCATAGGCCATGGAGGCAGCTAAATAGAAGAAATTATGTTCCTTCACAATGGCCCATTTCCTCATATGGCACACTTTTGCAATGCTAGTTAGAGAAATTTGAGAGAGTGAGCTCTTCAAAGCAAACCTTATGAATTCATGGATGTTGGCGAGACTTGCTGCTTGAATGATCTCAGCTTCTGTTGCATTTTCTTTCCCATAAGCAATATTTTCCTTTATTGTTTCTGCAAATAAGGTAGGCTCCTGACTAACCCATGCAATACACGACCTCAATGCTCTTAGATCGTAGCAATTGATATCTATCCCATCCACTTCAACAGACCCTTTACAAGGGTCATAAAAACGCTGGATCAACCCAATAATAGTCGACTTTCCTGACCCACTCGTTCCAACCAGCGCAACAATTTCTCCAGCATCAATCTTTAAGCTTAGACCATTGAGGGCCATTTTTGTTGGTCTGCTCAGATAAAAGAAATCCACCTCTTTTAGCTGTATTCGCCCATCTATCTTTATTGAACTTTTCGCATCCTGTTTTAATATCCCCATTTTACTCTTTATTTTTAAGATCATAAATAATGATTTTAAAGCATTTTTTCCCAATGACAAGTCCCCTGTCATACTCCCGGTTTCTGCAATTATCATCCCCGCTGATACCACAATGTAGAACGTTTGGAAGAGGTGTTTGTATGTAATATCCCCCTGGCAGAGAAGCTTTCCACCATACCAGTACAAGATGGCGATGTTGATATTAGTTAAGAATGGTCGAGCAAATAAAGCTACCCCCGAGTACCAATGCTGCTTGTTGCTCTCCGTTTTTGGGGTTTCCTGTGTGTCTTCAAATAGTCTCATAACCTGTTTTTGGGAGTGATAAGCGGTAATAATTCTATGGTTACTAACAGCTTCACTTGCTATTTCACTACTTTTGTTGTGTGGGTTTGTTGTGATTAGGGATTTTAGGTAGAAACTGACAATGATAATTAATTGGACAGTGATAGCAACTAGTGCTAGTCTCCAAGACAATATCATACTCAAGATAACTGCTGAAATTGATGCTGAGATTGTTTGGGCAAAGAATGCTAAACGATCCGCTACAAGATTCCTAACCATAATAGTATCTGTAGCAAGTCTTGAACATAGAGCCCCTGTACTGTTGTTTTCTTGGTCAAACCACTCTATCTCGAAAGTCATAATCTTTGCGAAAATTATCTCTCTTACTCTTTTTGTTAGATTTTCTCCCATAATCCCGAAATAGTAATGTTGAACTACACTCACAATGAAAGCTGAGGCAGCAATGGCTACAAAAGTGTAGCATAATGCTCTTGTTTGAGAACGGATTTCGTTATGGTCTTTGAGAAAGAACATAGATAGCATTGCACCCTGAGCAAAAGCAAGCGTTGGCTGAATTAATCCATTAAGTAAAGCACCTATGCAACCCATTAGAGCTGATTTCCATTCGGGTCGATTCATCTCGATCAAGTGTCGCCATGATGGACGGCTATCTTCTTTTTCTGCACTTTGATTGCTTTGTTCTTCATGACGTGAACCAGTTACTATCAGTTCTGTTTTCTCTGTTGTTATTGCCACATCATCAATCAATGTCTTACTTTCGGTTAATTCAGTGGGCAATAAAGATTGTCCATCAACAACCAATGCTTTCTGTAGCTGAACCATGACCGAATACGGTCCTGCCGTGTTCTTGATAAGTTGGTCGTGGGATCCAGACTCGATTACTTCTCCTGATTGAATCACTACGATTAAATCTGCGTCACGAAGTGTGGACAAACGGTGAGCAACAATGATTGTCGTTCTTCCTACTGACGCTTGAGTCAAAGCCTCTTGAACCGCCTTTTCAGAATGCGAATCCAATGAACTCGTGGCTTCATCAAGAAGCAAGATTTTTGGCTCTCTTAGCAGGGCTCTGGCAATGGAAATCCGTTGCTTCTGTCCTCCAGACATTTGTGTTCCTAATTCTCCCACCTGAAGAAAGTATAGCAGAGGATAAGCAATGCATTATGTTTCTGATAAAGGTGGCAGTTTTGACCTATTTACTTCTCAATGGGTTGACTTGGGATGTAATTATCGTCGCCCAAGATCTATATTCATACAATCTCTTAAGTCGTTTATACATGATTTTGATTATTTATCTAATAATATTGTTATTTGTTCCTTTAATCATAATACTCCCAGACACCCAGTAAAATAGTTATATTTTTCCTAATAAACCTGCTATAAGAAACAACCCGATCCTGTTTTTGACCCATTACCTGGCGATCTTGCCACCTGTTGTTTCCGAATGGATCAAGAAAACAATAAGCTAAAGAGGGGAGGGGTCAAACAGCTTGAAACTTTAAAGTGACCGAAATTCTATTTACAATGTGTGCAACTTTTTTTAGTTAAAGATATAGACTATTAATATTATAATATATTGTTTGTGTTATCATAATAGATGCCTCATAAATTTAGTGTTTTGTTTAAAAAAAGTTAGCGGGTCAACTAAACCCCCAGGCCTGGTCATTTTGACTCGTACTAAAAGTGACCTCTCCCTTTTTAAACTGTTACCCAATCCGCTTGTATTGCCACCTCTAATATTCAACAATCCAACAGTTACTGGTTTGTACTCACCAATGTCTCGTAACCCTTTGGTAACTGTGCTATAAAGTTGTGCGCGTTGGCTCTTTTAGCTGCCTCTACAATTTCTTCACTTGTAGCATCTTCTTTCCCAAACAAGATATTCTCTCTGATCGTGGTTGCAAAAAGTATTGGCTCTTGACTCACCAGCCCCATTTGTCTACGCAACCAATTCAACCGAAGTGACTCTATGCTGATGCCATCCAGCAGGATCTCCCCCTTAAGTGGATTATAGAATCTTTCAAGCAGATTTATCACTGTTGACTTTCCTGACCCACTTTGACCAACCAATCCAACAGTTTGGCACGCCTTTATGTTCAGGTTGAACTTTTTCAGAACCAAACTCTCCGGTCTTGATGGATATGCAAAGTCAATGTCCATGAACTCCAAATTGCCTTTGACTGCGGATATGGTTGTACCCTGCTCATCTTCAGAATCTATGGTCGGGATTCGGTCAATCATTTCGCTAATGACTGCTGATGAAATGCTTGCTTCAGCAAAGTACTTGATGTTCATGAAAGAACTCCCAAGACCACTGCAAAACAGTAAGTGTTTCGACAATTGCTATTATACATTTAAAGGATTTCATGTTTGTATAGGAGTATATCAATTGTTTTAGCCTATGTTATCGATTAGAGGTGGCAGTATTCACCCATTTATCCATGAATGGGTCGATTTGAATTATCTTTTATAAAATTTCCTTGAAATGAAATGTGTCAGGTCAAAAGTTGCACAAAGCGTATTTTAAATGCATAAACGCCTTAATCATTCTGGATTATTATTTAAGTTAATATACTGTACTTATATTTTTTGACATAAAGTGTTTTGGGTCAATTCATGTTGACCCGCTCAGTGCCCCTAAGCATACCAAACCACATATTTTGATATTTTCTGTTTGTGGTGTTTTCTTTATTACATACTAATTGGAATAAGGTTGAATGCTTATATACTTACAATCCTCCATAGATAACACACACTCCTGCACTGAGAATATCTCCACCTTTGATCCCCTTATCAATGACCAAAATGCTCCCATACCAACTTAGTAGTGCCCAAATGGCATATATGATTCCAACACTGCCAAACACCATTCCCTTAAGTTTACCCTGTTTGATCCCAAGAGTCAGTGTTGGTTCTAATGCAGTTGAAAAACGCTTCACCATTTTTTCCTCTGCAACATAAGAGTGAACCGTCTTTATTGATGATAATGCCTGCTCTGCAATCCCACCAGCAACCACATAAGCTTCTTGTAGCTTCTCCTCGTTTCTAGCTAAACGCATTCCATAAACCGATCCTGGAAGAATCAGCAAAAACATCGCGGGGACTGCTACAATAGCCAATCTCCAACAGATGTACAAACCAGTTATTTCAGCTGCTATAAACATCCATATATTCGTGATGAAATTTGGAATCTGTGACAAATTACATTAGAATGAGTTAATATGAAGAAATAACTATGCTGGAAATCTTACTTAGAAGTAAAGGTGGAAAAGTAGTGGGCTATAGGTAACGGGTGAAAATGAGTTTGTTTCGAAATGGCTTGTGTTTTGAAACATGTTGTGTTGACCCATAATGCTTTTTGTCTAGGTTCTGTAATGAAAGTTGTGTTAAATAATAAATAAAAACTTAACACTATAACTCCGTTGTTTAATGATTCACCTTTTCACTCAGAACTCCTTGTATGTTTAGAGTGTCGGAGGAGATACTTGTCGTTACACGAGACGCTTCCAGTGTTGTGTCGAAGTAGCCTACTTGTTGTCGTAAAATAGCTTTTAGATATTTGGTGCGTATGCGGGATGTTTGCCTTTCTGCAGTGCGACCCCAACAGAATCCTTCTGTACATTTTCAATACATGATTTGCTGATTAGATTTGCTTCCTAAACTTATATAAAAAGTCTAATAGGGAATCTGTTGTTTGGCTCTGTTTTCGGTTAGTCATCTCAAGTGTGTGTTGCTTTCGTGCAAGGTTGGCAAAATGGGTGGATGGGCTATAACATATTTTAACTTGCTTGGGTGGTAATGGGCCGTTTTTGGTAGTCAAAAACGGGTAACCTGAAATACTTTTTCTCCAATATATACTTTTCATATTAATGGTATGTGTTTCAAATTGGAATACAAAATAATATGGGGTGTAAATTATTTTTTCTGTATAACTAATCGATTTAGTGGATCTAATGTTTTAGAAAAAAGCGTTTGGGAGACTTTTGACATGTTCAGCCATTTAACCTGTTAGAGATCGAAATTGACCATTCATAACTTCATAAGTAGATAGGCCAAAATTGCCTCCTTATAGTTTTTAACCGTATCAGATAGATTTTGCAGTTTTGATAACAAACGTTTTGGTAATAGCCTTCCTTTACTCAGGTGATATGGTTGTCTTTAGTTTTTATCGTTTTTTTAATACCACATAAAGAACATCAACTTACCTAGAAAAGCACCTGCACCCACAACAAGAGCGATATAGATAAAGGCAAGAGCATACTGCAAAACAGACAGATTTAATTTGACAGCATTCAATATCGTCTTTACTTTGTTATATAGACATAAATTTAAGTATCATCCATCATATATATTGACAACTTACCCGATTTACGTCTGCCAGGGTTAAGGAAGTTAAAGAAGCATAACTGTTCATCAAATGACTTAAAACCAACATCATTACAGACACGCTTAGCCCGTCAACAAAGCACCCAGTTGTCCCCAGCGCCATTAGAACTATGTCCTTCCAATCTGCATGTTGGAATAACATCCATGTCAATCCGGGTTTTCCCTTCTCTTTCTCATCGATCTCAGGTTTGCTCAATGATTCAGTAGTTTCGATCGTTTCATGGTCAAGTTTTTCCATTTTTCCACTTCTAAATTCTCCACCGTGAACTGTGAATATAACTGCTTATTTAACCAAAACTAACATCCACATCCTAACTTTGCTGAGAATGTATTATATGTGAAATGGGTGGGTCTGTGGATCGGGTAAGCAATTCAAACAAAATGATATTTGAGGTATTTTTGTATTGAAACCACACTAGGACGACTAGCTACCCGTTAAAGATAATTTATATTTAAATCGATTGTAATGGCTATCTTTGGCGTACATGTATGTCAGAGCTCATAGTTCATTTTCATGCATGTTCAATAGTTTGAATGTATAGGACAAATTTGCATGACCTGGATTTAGTTTATTAAGTGCCCAGCCGAAAGGTGGCATATTGTAACAGACGATGATTTCATTATCTATTTTGCTATTAGCTAACAAAAAATCACCTTGTTTTGCCTCTATGTAATAACTTATACGTTGGACCGACCAATCACCGATATTAGTGATTTATTCTCACTGTCAACTCTTTCCGAAGTTATTGTTCCCTATGCTTAGGGATGCCTTGCCGGGCATGTATCTTTTGTTGTTGTCTATTATTTGTAGCATATCTAATTACGTGTTTAATGCAGTTTTATGATATCAATGACGTCAAATATGTAATACACGCAGTCTAGAAAAAAATAAATATTGATGCAACCTCTTGCAATTTCAGAAGTATGTTGTTTCAGTGATTCAAACTCAGAATCCCGCGGTCTTGAAACGCAACCTTGAATTATTAGAAGTTGTTCCATGTTGTGTAATTGGTCAAAACGGGACAGGTTGAACCAGACCCACAATCAAATATTTTTGTCCATTTCTGCAAAAAATTGAAATAGGCTATCTGTTATATATGAGTACAAGACCCTTTAAAGAAAACGAGTACAGCTTTATCACGTTCAATAAAAATCTTAACTTTTACAGAGCTCACCAAGTTGGTTGTTGATGCATAATCTGGCGCGGGTTAGATTCAACGACTCTCCCTGGGCCGTTAGTCGTCTTCTCGAGCCCTGAGTAAACCTGTCAACAAAGAGAACCCGTTAGGAGTGGACCGAGGCCGTAGCCCCGGGATCCACCTCCGACGGTCAAGTTAGTATCGGTGCGATATGGCTTATGAGAGTTAGGTTTAGGATAACATGTTGTATTCTGTTTAAGAAGGGGATTCTAGCCATGTATTTATAAGGCATGGATTAGAGTTTAGGCGTAGAGTGGTCCGATGTCTGCCGGGCCTGGCCCATGTAGGGTCCAGTCCGGACTATACGTCCACAAGCCCCCCAAGTTTAGTATGACATAGTGCGTGGCTATGTTATGCTAGACTTAAGTTCTTATTCATGGCCGCGTAGGCCCAATCAACCATGACGGCATGGCCCATGTGTGCGCAACTTGTGTGCACATGGGACGGATCATACTGCGCAACCCACATGGCGACAGTGCGCACTGGGATTGCGATTGTGATTGTCTCACAATGGTGAAGGTGGATCTCGCATGCTGCATCCTGGGTAAGGACGTATCTCTTGTACCAGTAGCGATGTAGCATGGTGCGACAGAAGACGTGCTTCTGTGGCAGAAGTGCGCGTTGTCCGGGACAAAAGTGCGCGCGGTGTGCGACAAAAGTGCGCGTTGTCTGCGACAAAAATGCGCGCTGTGCGCGAACATTACATCCACCTTTACAAGCGACAGAGGACGTCTCCCCTGCGGTAAGGTGGTGCGAATATTTAAATTCGTCTTTGTACTGGGCTTGCAATACCTTTTACGTACGATTTGCTTCCAAATATGCCTGCGTGACTTGTACGAAAACAGTAGTAGGATATACCCTGGTAGCCCCCCAAGTTTGATGGTGCTACTCGTGTAGGAGCATTAAACTTAGTTATTCAAATCCTGAAAAACACTTAATGCAAATATTAAAAGTATATGTCGCGAATCGCAACATATAAAACATTAATGAAGTAAAAGATATGGATGGCGCCACTTGTTGATGCATAATCTGGCGCGGGCTAGATTCAACGACTCTCCCTGTGCCGTCAGTCGTCTTCTCGAGCCCTGAGTAGACCTGTCAACAAAGAGAACCCGTTAGGAGTGGACCCGAGGCCGTAGCCCCGGGATCCACCTCCGACGGTCAAGTTAGTATCGGTGCGATATGACTTTATGAGAGTTAGGTTTAGGATAACCTGTTGTATTCTGTTTAAGAAGGGGATTCTAGCCATGTATTTATAAGACATGGATTAGGGTTTAGGCGTAGAGTGGTCCGATGTCTGCCGGGCCTGGCCTATGTAGGGTCCAGTCCGAACTATACGTCCACATTGGTTGTATTACATATATGCAGTAAAAAGGACATGCTATTAGACTTTTCATTCTTTTACGGAACTCACCGCGGTGCTTTTCATTTTCGATGAAATTGTATCGCTTGGTCGAAAGATCTTACTATAGGGCATTTGTCTTTAACAAGCGATAATAATGCATTAATGCACACTGATTAGTTTATAGTTGAATCACTTTATTTTTAACAAATTTGGAATGAATATATGGTTTTGCCTAGTATCATAATTTTCAGATATTGAAATTAAGTCCAAGAGTCTATCTTTGTATTCATCTCGTCTCTATTGATAATGTGAAATTCCCTATGAAGATGTTACCATCTCTGATTCCTATATCATTTTCTTGTTATTTCACATTCCAAATAAGTAAGCACACTTATTTTAGATACTCTCTTCAAGAGCATTTAGCATTTAGTGTTTAAAAATGAAAGTTTGTTTAGCAAGAAGCGTTTGGAGTTTTGTTTTTCTTAAAAACACTTTAAGAAACGGTCAACGTTAGCATTTAACTTTCACATAATTTTACACTTTATAATAATCGATACAACTACATTGCTAGACATTTTTGTTAAACAAACAACTACTGTTCGCTGCTATTGCTTGTTGTTACGACCAGGGGCGGGGTGGATGTTAGGCCTCCCCCAACCTGTCCAACTACTTCAGTGGTAATTGGGCCTTAACCTAATGTTTCATACGATTTTGTAAATGGGTCTCCTTTTACTTAGCGTCTCAGCATAAATAAAAATGAAATACATTGTAAATAAGCATAAATTCCATAGTTAGAACTTGCAAGTAATATACCTAAATTATATTAGTAAAATTCCGTATGTATATTCAATACTCCCTCCGTCCCAAATTTATTGTCCCCTATTGACTTTTTCAGTCTTTCTTTCACAACTTTGACTATAAATATTTTTGTTTGTGCTATACAATTTTTGATAAAATTATACCAAACGAAAATACATTTAAAACTCAATCCGTTCATATATTTTGTATCAAATATTATGTAATATAAGCAAAAATACTTAAGGTCAAAGTTGAAAAGTGAAGACCAAAAAAGTCAATAGGGGACAATAATTTTGGGACGGAGGGAGTACTTCATCTTTGTTCCTCATTTTATTTCAAACGTCATACTAGATTAATCAGCCTCACTCTATAAAATTAAGTGTTTTTTTTTTTTTTTTTTTTTTTTTTTTTTTTTTTTTTTTTTTTTTTTTTTTTTTTTTTTTTTTTTAAAAATTTTCTGTATTAAATATTAAATTAGTATATCATGATATGTTGAGTCAAAATTTGACGAAATTATCCTTCACAAGTATTTAAAGCATTAACACAGCCCAAGTCACTAGCTGATTAAATCAGAGAGCCAGGATACTCTCTGACAAAGTCAAGATGTAAACCATGAGCAAATTTTACCCCCGACTAGGATCAGTAATCACAATCAGCTATTAAAAGACTCGTATAGGTATACACCTTTGCAAACAACCTCAGGTTAGTTAAAGTCAGACTACTTAATATATATTCAACCACTGATGGAAAGAGCAACGTTTCTAGCAAATGAACTCACTGAGTGTCTTCACATATGTGAGCATAACGACTCACATATGTTGTATACTTCTTGGCAAATTCAGTCAAGCTTCGAAGAAGTCGAAGATCAAACTCAATAAATACTTTGTAACCTGATGCCGAGTCAACTAGCAAAGTACAATGAGGTACAAACAACAAGAGTCTTGGAGGATTGACAAATGTCTCTAGGACTCTGAAATGCTTATCAACTTACACCATCCTGAAGAACCATGCATCCAGACTAGTTAAACACTAATGATAAGATACATTTAGCGTATACTTAAAGATACTTGCTAAATATGAAGAAGGATCTAGCTGAAGTTCTCAGACACACGTACTTAGGCAGGAGGAATTTGGGATAAAGCAAAGCACGAAAACCCTTGGGAAGATAAGGACTCATCGATAGCAAGGAAAACAACTTGCAAGTACAAAAATTGTCAGCACAGTAAAGCAACCTTACACAAAGCCAAGTGCACCTTACTCCCAGTTTGCTTCTAGTTTGGAAATTACTATTCTCTCGTAACTACTATCAGTGTATCTCCCTAGTATTTAAAGGGAGGATAGTAGAAGTGATAAGAAATCGACTCCACAACAACTAGAATTTTCCTCCTCTTCTAGTGTGGAATCTTCCTTCAAGTTTTGAAGAGTAACATTTGTCATTATCAGGGATAGTATTCCGCAACTATCCCTCGTAAAGCCTTCACCTTAACTTCTAAGTGAGACTGATACAATTGTAATGTACAGGTGGGTATTATTAGTAATAGCAGGTCAAGATTGTGTCAACATGTCCTTATTTCTAATGATTATCAGTTATTTTTCATATGCTCAAACTGTTTTTCATACGACTCATGGTTTTGCACAAAAACATCGGACCAACATGATATTTAACACTGTATGTTACAGTTTTTATATGAATTAAAAATGTAAGTGTTGTTACCTTTTGGTACATATATAAAGTTATGAGTCACATTAGTTACAAATATACAAAAGATTTTACTCATACAATAGCTTCTAAGTTAAATCAACAAAATAAGAAAGGAACTATTCAATTTCTTTAAGCAAAGAGACACAGTTGTTCATAACACTTAAATCACAGCCGCGACGAAACCTATAGGCTATACTCTATAGAATCAATACTGAAACTTCAAATTATAGGCTGTATTTATCAATTTTATTTTACAACAAAGTCGCCCCCCTTTAAAATCAAATCTTGACTCTGCCCTTCGCTACGGCTAGCTTTGTCAAACATACTACATCTTCATTTTCCACAAATTTGTTAGATATAACATTTGAATGTGTTTTTTTCATTATTTGAGGTTGATAATCAAATTATTTGTTTCCTAAGTGTTCAACAACTTATGATTAATTAGTTAGTATCAGTAGCCAATGGATAAAACTTACAAATTGACACTTTTTGTCACTAAAATACTTTTAATAATATGATAATGTCGTTAAAAACTCTTTACCAATTTTCTTACAAAATATATGCCCTCAATTATAGAAGAAATCAAATAAAAGACAAATACAAAACCATGCTATTGAGATCATGGGTGGTTATTTTGAGTTTATTAGTTTCTCATGTTCTATTTTTATTTTGGCTATATACAAAACCATGCTATTGGTAACAAAAATAAAAATAAAAAAAACATAAAAAGAAATAGAAAAAAGAAAAAAAATACTTTTGTTAAGAAGTTTATAAAAAAGTAGCGATTTTATTCTCACAATATTTGCTCCTGTTATACACTTTTCCACCATCAGTAATTGTTGTTGCATTAGTCCATACATATTTCCTCCAGATAGAGAATGTTGATAGATAAAAAAGTTGTGAAAGGATTTCTTTGAATTCTAAGTTTTTATGCGTTTTCAGTTCTTTTCTTAAAAGAAACGAAATAATAATGCACAAAAAAGATTCCGGTACACAAAAACTTCAACTTGTTATTTCGATTCACAATAAAATTTTTATACATATACTAAAACGAATGGGATGCAAAATTTTTAACGTGCAAACGTTTTTTCTACGATTTAGTTGCATCAAAACTATTCATTTTTAGAAAAACTTTATACACAACTTTTTTATCCATCAATGTATCCTATCTTGTAAAAGTTTTTGGGAACTTTTTAAGAACTTTTTATATTTTTAATCCTTTTTACGCCTGGAATATTTTTCTTTTTTTAACTTGTAGTATTACTAATGTTGAGAAAGTAATAAGTTGGTTGAAAATCCTTAAGACATGGATTAACCGACCAACTAATAAAATGGCTTTAAGCAAACTGTAAACGTTACTAATTATATGGGAACTTTAAGCCTCTTTGATTGCTTAAATATCGTGAACCAAAAGCCACCACAATTAACCAAACATCATGCATTGCATGCCCACAATCACATCACCATCACCCTCCCAAATCCATGCATCTAAATACTATTTAACCAAAACTAACATCCCCATCCTAACTTTGCTGAGAATGTATTATATGTGAAATGGGTGGGTCTGTGGATCGGGTAAGCAATTCAAACAAAATGATATTTGAGATATTTTTGTATTGAAACCACACTAGGACGACTAGCTACCCGTTAAAGATAATTTATATTTAAATCGATTGTAATGGCTATCTTTGGCGTACATGTATGTCAGAGCTCATAGTTCATTTTCATGCATGTTCAATAGTTTGAATGTATAGGACAAATTTGCATGACCTGGATTTAGTTTATTAAGTGCCCAGCCGAAAGGTGGCATATTGTAACAGACGATGATTTCGTTATCTATTTTGCTATTAGCTAACAAAAAATCACCTTGTTTTGCATCTATGTAATAACTTATACGTTGGACCGACCAATCACCGATATTAGTGATTTATTCTCACTGTCAACTCTTTCCGAAGTTATTGTTCCCTATGCTTAGGGATGCCTTGCCGGGCATGTATCTTTTGTTGTTGTCTATTATTTGTAGCATATCTAATTACGTGTTTAATGCAGTTTTATGATATCAATGACGTCAAATATGTAATACACGCAGTCTAGAAAAAAATAAATATTGATGCAACCTCTTGCAATTTCAGAAGTATGTTGTTTCAGTGATTCAAACTCAGAATCCTGCGGTCTTGAAACGCAACCTTGAATTATTAGAAGTTGTTCCATGTTGTGTAATTGGTCAAAACGGGACAGGTTGAACCAGACCCACAATCAAATATTTTTGTCCATTTCTGCAAAAAATTGAAATAGGCTACCTGTTATATATGAGTACAAGACCCTTTAAAGAAAACGAGTACAGCTTTATCACGTTCAATAAAAATCTTAACTTTTACAGAATCACCAAGTTGGTTGTATTACATATATGCAGTAAAAAGGACATGCCATTAGACTTTTCATTCTTTTACGGAACTCACCGCGGTACTTTTCATTTTCGATGAAATTGTATCGCTTGGTTGAAAGATCTTACTATAGGGCATTTGTCTTTAACAAGCGATAATAATGCATTAATGCACACTGATTAGTTTATAGTTGAATCACTTTATTTTTAACAAACTTGGAATGAATATATGGTTTTGCCTAGTATCATAATTTTCAGATATTGAAATTAAGTCCAAGAGTCTATCTTTGTCGTCTCTATTGATAATGTGAAATTCCCTATGAAGATGTTACCATCTCTGATTCCTATGTCATTTTCTTGTTATTTCACATTCCAAATAAGTAAGCACACTTATTTTAGATACTCTCTTCAAGAGCATTTAGCATTTAGTGTTTAAAAATGAAAGTTTGTTTAGCAAGAAGCGTTTGGAGTTTTGTTTTTCTTAAAAACACTTTAAGAAACGGTCAACGTTAGCATTTAACTTTCACATAATTTTACACTTTATAATAATCGAAACAACTACATTGCTAGACATTTTTTGTTAAACAAACAATTACTGTTCGCTGCTATTGCTTGTTGTTACGACCAGGGGCGGGGTGGATGTTAGGCCTCCCCAACCTGTCCAACTACTTCAGTGGTAATTGGGCCTTAACCTAATGTTTCATACGATTTTATAAATGGGTCTCCTTTTACTTAGCGTCTCAGCATAAATAAAAATGAAATACATTGTAAAAAAGCATAAATTCCATAGTTAGAACTTGCAAGTAATATACCTAAATTATATTAGTAAAATTCCATATGTATATTCAATACTTCATTTTTGGTCCTCATTTTATTTCAAACGTCATACTAGATTAATCAGCCTCACTCTATAAAATTAAGTGTTTTTTTTTTTTTTTTTTTTTTTTTTTTTTTTTTTTCAAAATTTACTGTATTAAATATTAAATTAGTATATCATGATATGTTGAGTCAAAATTTGACGAAATTATCCTTCACAAGTATTTAAAGCATTAACACAGCCCAAGTCACTAGCTGATTAAATCAGAGAGCCAGGTTACTCTCTGATAAAGTCAAGATGTAAACCATGAGCAAATTTTACCCCCGACTAGGATCAGTAATCACAATCATCTATTAAAAGACTCGTATAGGTATACACCTTTGCAAACAACCTCAGGTTAGTTAAAGTCAGACCACTTAATATATATTCAACCACTGATGGAAAGAGCAACGTTTCTAGCAAATGAACTCACTGAGTGTCTTCACATATGTGAGCATAACGACTCACATATGTTGTATACTTCTTGGCAAATTCAGTCAAGCTTCGAAGAAGTCGAAGATCAAACTCAATAAATACTTTGTAACCTGATGCCGAGTCAACTAGCAAAGTACAATGAGGTACAAACAACAAGAGTCTTGGAGGACTCACAAATGTCTCTAGGACTCTGAAATGCTTATCAACTTACACCATCCTCAAGAACCATGTATCCTGACTAGTTAAACACTACTGATAAGATACATTTAGCGTATACTTAAAGATACTTGCTAAATATGAAGAAGGATCTAGCTGAAGTTCTCAGACACATGTACTTAGGCAGGAGGAATTTGAGATAAAGCAAAGCGCGAAAACCCTTGGGAAGATAAGGACTCATCGATAGCAAGGAAAACAACTTGCAAGTACAAAAATTGTCAGCACAATAAAGCAACCCTACACAAAGCCACGTGCACCTTACTCCCAGTTTGCTTCTAGTTTGGAAATTACTATTCTCTCGTAACTACTATCAGTGTATCTCCCTAGTATTTAAAGGGAGGATAGTAGAAGTGATAAGAAATCGACTCCACAACAACTAGAATTTTCCACCTCTTCTAGTGTGGAATCTTCCTTCAAGTTTTGAAGAGTAACATTTGTCATTACCAGGGATAGTATTCCGCAACTATCCCTCGGAAAGCCTTCACCTTAACTTCTAAGTGAGACTGATACAATTGTAATGTACAGGTCAAGATTGTGTCAACATGTCCTTATTTCTAATGATCATCAGTTATTTTCATATGCTCAAACTGTTTTTCATACGACTCATGGTTTTGCACAAAAATATCGGACCAACATGATATTTAACACTGTATGTTACAGTTTTTATATGAATTAAAAATGTAAGTGTTGTTACCTTTTGGTACATATATAAAGTTATGAGTCACATTAGTTACAAATATACAAAAGATTTTACTCATACAATAGCTTCTAAGTTAAATCAACAAAATAAGAAAGGAACTATTCAATTTCTTTAAGCAAAGAGACACAGTTGTTCATAACACTTAAATCACAACCGCGACGAAACCTATAGGCTATACTCTATAGAATCAATACTGAAACTTCAAAAATTATAGGCTGTATTTATCAATTTTATTTTACAACAAAGTCGCCCCCCTTTAAAATCAAATCGTGACTCTGCCCTTCGCTACGGCTAGCTTTGTCAAACATACTACATCTTCATTTTCCACAAATTTGCTAGATATATCATTTGAATGTGTTTTTTTCATTATTTGAGGTTGATAATCAAATTATTTGTTTCCTAAGTGTTTAACAACTTATGATTAATTAGTTAGTATCAGTAGCCAATGGAATCATGGGGCTTGTGGTCTAGTGGTAAAGGCTTAAGTTGTTAAGCGAGCCCAAGTGAGAGTAGTACCGGTTTGGGTGACCGACAGGGAAGTCCTCACTTGGGAACCACAAACTCTAATGATATCAGGCGAATCGGAAATAGGAGTGGGGTTATCCCCTAAGGAGAGGCTCGCGGTTGGTATCTCTGCCCGAGGATGCGACACTAACTCGAGCCAACAACTAACAACTAACATCTAACAACTAACCCGCCGTTAAAAAAAAAATAATAATAATAATAATAAAGAAAAGAAAAAAGCCAATGGATAAAACTTACAAATTGACACTTTTTGTCACTAAAATACTTTTAATAATATGATAATGTCGTTAAAAACTCTTTACCAATTTTCTTACAAAATATATGCCCTCAATTATAGAAGAAATCAAATAAAAGACAAATACAAAACCATGCTATTGAGATCATGGGTGGTTATTTTGAGTTTATTAGTTTCTCATGTTCTATTTTTATTTTGGCTATATACAAAACCATGCTATTGGTAACAAAAATAAAAATAAAAAAATAATAAAAAGAAATAGAAAAAAGAAAAAAATACTTTTGTTAAGAAGTTTATAAAAAAGTAGCGATTTTATTCTCACAATATTTGCTCCTGTTATACACTTTTCCACCATCAGTAATTATTGTTGCATTAGTCCATACATATTTCCTCCAGATAGAGAATGTTGATAGATAAAAAAGTTGTGAAAGGATTTCTTTGAATTCTAAGTTTTTATGCGTTTTCAGTTCTTTTCTTAAAAGAAACGAAATAATAATGCACAAAAAGATTCCGGTACACATTCAACTTGTTATTTCGATTCACAATAAAATTTTTATACATATACTAAAACGAATGGGATGCAAAAATTTTAATGTGCAAACGTTTTTTCTACGATTTATTTGCATCAAAACTATTCATTTTTAGAAAAACTTTATACACAACTTTTTTATCCATCAATGTATCCTATCTTGTAAAAATTTTTGGGAACTTTTTAAGAACTTTTTATATTTTTAATCCTTTTTACGCCTGGAATATTTTTCTTTTTTAACTTGTAGTATTACTAATGTTGAGAAAGTAATAAGTTGGTTGAAAATCCTTAAGACATGGATTAACCGACCAACTAATAAAATGGCTTTAAGCAAACTGTAAACGTTACTAATTATGGGAACTTTAAGCCTCTTTGATTGCTTAAATATCGTGAACCAAAAGCCACCACAATTAACCAAACATCATGCATTGCATGCCCACAATCACATCACCATCACCCTCCCAAATCCATGCATCTAAACGACCATAACCTTAACCCCAAAAAGCATAACAGAAGCTGTATTTTCCAAAAAATCATGCCAAAAAATAATATTAAAAATATAACAGGTTGCATTACTCAATACACATTATATTATAATTATATATATAAAAAAACATTATATAATATGTAAGCTTGTATATCTAATTCTCTATATAGCGTTTCTAGCTTTGCTTATGCGTAAAGGTGTTAATGAGCGTCTCTAGGTTTGCGGAGACCCTGTACAAAATCTTTAACTATGAAAGTGAGGCTTCACAGTAAAAGTTAAATAATATTTTAAGAGAAATAATGAGAAACAATCATTTTATAGATGCTTTTGTAGGTATTTTTTGATGCAATTTCTTGAATCAAACATTTGTAGTTAGTTTTATAAATTGTATTTGCATATGAATATATTTTTTATTAATTTTGAGGCCTTTGTAATTTGGAGGCCCAATGCGATTACACACCTCACACACATACACTAGTATACATACAACCCTGTTGATTAGAGATTACTTGCATCTCTAAACCTACATTATTGTTGATTGAGTGCGTGTTTCATAATCATACGTTACCTCTCATTCACTCAATCTCTAATAATATGACCTCCCTTGCTATCTTTGCTGAACTACATTTCGTCTATATAAACCAATCAGCAAGTTCACAACTTCAAAGACAACATCCAAAATAACCACCAAGAAATGGAAATGAGCAAGTTAACTATACTTTCAATTACTTTAATCTTGGTTTTAGGTATTGTGCAAAGCTTTGATTTCTATGAGAAAGAGCTTGGGATGGAGGAAAAGTTGTGGCACTTGTACGAGAGGTGGAGGAGTCACCACCATGTGGCTGAGACTAGCCACAATGAGAAACATAAACGATTCAACGTGTTCAAGTCCAACTTGCTACATGTTCACATAACAAATAAGATGAACAAACCATATAAGTTGAAGTTAAATAAGTTTGCCGACATGACTAACCTTGAGTTTAGGACCGTCTACGCTGGCTCAAAAATTAGCCATCATCGGTTGCTCCATGGAGAACGTATTGGCAACAAGACTTTCATGTACGCCAGTGATGATAATATCCCTACGGCGGTTGATTGGAGGAAGGAAAATGCTGTCACCCCTGTCAAGAATCAAGGCCAATGTGGTAAGACTTTTTATGGGGAACCCATTTATGACTTATTTAAGTGTTGAATAAACTGTTTGTTTCTTATCCAATTAGTATGGAAACCATATGTGGGCTACTAGATATGCAACTCTTTGTAATCAAACTTTGGTAGCTTGATGTCTTTGTTTGTTTCTTAAAAGATGTAGATAGCATTAAATATTTTAGGAAAGCAAGTGTTTGTGGGTCGACCCAACCTCGTTAACCAACTGTCTATTTTGCCTCATCTTATTTTTGGTCAAAATAATTCGAAGTTTGGTATCTTGAAATAGTCTTTAAACTTCTCAACTTTTTTACTATCATAGGAAGTTGTTGGGCGTTTTCAACAGTTGTTGCAGTCGAAGGAATAAATCAAATTAAAACCAAGAAATTAGTATCTTTATCAGAACAAGAACTTGTTGATTGTGACACTAGTCAAAATCATGGATGTAATGGTGGGCTAATGGACCTCGCATTCGATTTCATCAAGAAGAATGGAGGCCTAACTTCAGAGGATAACTACCCTTACACAGCTGCTGATGGAAGTTGTAATACTGTAAAGGTACAATTTTTGTTCCAGAGACCCTTGATTATGATCTATCAACATAAAATGGGTTGATTTAAGTGGTACTTTATCTTTGAGGAAACTTAGATAAAAAGAAAAAAGCTCAAAAGTTGTTCAAAGTTTTTTTAAATACTTGAAATTTCTTTATCGTTTTATAAAAAACAAAAAAAATATACTTTTTATTTTTTTAATGTTATAAATATTTTTAAACTTTTTTAGAAAATGTACAAAAAAGTGTCGACAGGTCTGCACACCTTATTAGAAATTTACCTGTTTTGAGTCGATCCTTTTTTGACCCGCCACCCGAACTCGAGTCGATCAAAATGGACCTATGATCCAACGAAGTAAGCAATCTAATCGTTCGTCTTTATTTTGTATTGCAGGAGGGCGATCAATCAGTATCGATTGATGGACATGAGGATGTGCCTGCAAACGATGAAGATGCACTATTGAAAGCAGTTGCAAATCAGCCTGTATCTGTTGCCATTGATGCTGGAGGTTCTGATTTCCAGTTTTACTCTAAGGTAACTTCAAACTTATAAGTATAGATAATAGGAATGAATATAGCAAGTCCTTCAAATATTTTTGTGGTCGACACAGTTGTCAAATAAATTTCCATAAAAGAGATGAAGGAACGAATATAAACCATGGAAGAACGCAATCTATAATTAACTATTAGCAAGTACTTTACCTCTGAAAAACCCATGTATTTTATGATTCTTAAATATTGTTTGAATAACCAAACAATCTAGGAGGACTTAATCAATCACATAAAAGGAATGAAAGACTTAACCAGTTGCAATGTGAAAGTATTTAGTAGCAAATATTGCAAGTTTAGGATATCAATTACTCCCTCCGTCTCAAATTAAATGTCAGTTTGACTTGAAATAAGTGTCCACTCTAAAATTCTAACCAAACAAAACGTTTTTACAAGGTAAATATGACATTTTATTGGTGCATTGTGTAATGCTTGCACCTTTTAAAAATTGTATGTATTCTATAAGTGGACTGTTAAATTGTGGTGGAGGGAGTATTTCCATAATTGTTAGTTAGATTGTTCATAAGCTTACTTACTTTCATGTATACAATTTATCAGGGAGTTTTTACTGGAAAGTGTGGAACGGAGCTGAATCATGGTGTTGCAGTGGTCGGATATGACACGAGTGATGATGGAATTAAGTACTGGATAGTGAAAAACTCTTGGGGACCTGAATGGGGAGAGGCTGGATACATAAAAATGCAGCGAGGAGTTTCTGATAAGACGGGGCATTGTGGTATAGCAATGTTGGCTTCTTATCCTGTTAAGACCTCCAACACGAATCCTAATTCATTGTCGATCAGTGACGAACTCTAGACTAAGTAAATGTATGATGGTTCGATGAAACAAGTTTGGTATGATTGTGTTTTACTTTGAATTCTAAATAAAATTCCAAACAATCATATATTAAGATCTATTGACAATTCCATCATATCTTACACTAAACAAAACTTACTTTATGACACAATATAACTATTACGACACATGATATAGTTAATCTTATTTAAGTACTTTTACCACTGTCGATTAATTGTTGTACCTTAATAACCTTTTGAATTGTACTGGTACATTGATACGTAAGTATACTAGTTATAATACTCGTGCACGCACGGGGTTATGACAAAAAAAATTGTTATATAAATATTGATTATTGCTAGTCTATATAAATATATACATTAATTTGTTTTGATTTTATATGGTAGATAATTACTTAAATAAGTGTTTTAGATGATAAATGTTAATTTTTATTTATTTATTTATTTTTAAGATAGTTTGATCTAACATTTCATGTCGTGTTTTTCAAGTTTGTGTTATTTTATTATTATTTTTTTTAAGTAAAGGGCTGGCGAAGGGACCAACGGTGCAGCAATGGCGCATCCTCAGGTGCAGTTTGGCGGCGTCATAAGGCAAAAAAACCCTATGGCGTGTGTTACGCCACTGCATCAGGCACTCAAAGAATTCTTAGGGGATCTTTGAGAGTGTCTTCGCAAAATAAAATTCAAGGTATGAATATTTGTGGACCAAATCTCGTCGGCTTTGACCCAAAGCGCATACTAAAGAAATTGTTTAAAACCAAATTTATTCCACGTAATAGGCTATTCAAACAACCTACCCATTTTTTCCGGGGATGAGTAAATTGTAATTTGCATTTAGCATCTTTTGAGTCTCTGGGGAAGCCTAAATTTTCTCAGCATTTTTGTCTGTATAAGGCCATTGCATGCACAGCAAAGGTTACATGAATCTTTCTTTTTCATGTCAACACATTATACAACAAAGGTTAAGCAATGACTTGCGCAAATACTAAGTGCAACTATACATAAATCAAATTTATTTTAAAATCTTAGTTTACTATATGGACATATAATAGTTTACCCGTGAAATGTGATATAAGTACAACTAATAAATATGCGTGAGTTTTTCATTATGTATTAATATCTATTAATATTTTGTAAAAAAATTTATTGGATGAAAGATTTAACTTTTTTTAGCTGACATATATGTTGAGGTTGAGGTTGAGGTTGAGGTTGATGTTGTTGTTTAACTATTGATATCATGTCGTACAAAATATGCGAGTTTAGTAGCACCTAATGAGCGTTGATGAAGTTAAAATACACTCCGTATATAAACTTTAAATAACTACATGAGTCGTTGTTATAGGTATAATCGCGTATACTTGATATCATGTTGTACAAAATGTGCGAGTTTAGTAGCATATAATGAGTGATAATAAAGTTAAAATATACTTCGTAAAGTTTTTAAAAATGTTTTTTCGGATATCCATATATAAACTTTTATTTAGCTGACATAGATGTTGAGGTTGAGGTTGATGTCATTGTTTAACTTTAACTATTGGTATCATGTTGTACAAAATGTGCTAGTTTAATAGCACATAATGAGCGTTGATAAAGTTAAAATATACTCCGTAAAGTTTTTAAAAATATTTTTTAGGATATCCGTATATAAACGTTAAATAATAATTATAAGAGTCGTTGTTATAAGTACAATTGCGCATGTTGTGCAAAATGTGCGAGTTTAGTAGCACTTAATGAGTGTTGATGAAGTTAAAATATACTCCGTTAAGTTTTTTAAAAATTTTTTTTCGGATATTTTTATATAAACTTTAAATAATAGTTACATGAGTCGTTGTTATAAGTCCAATCGCGTATATTTGTATTTATATCATAGTAACTTGTGCTTAACATTTAATGTTTATATTACCGTTAAATAATAATTTATCCGTTTTTAATATTCAAACATGTGTACGCATAGATTAAACTTTTAAATAGGATAAGATTAGTCCTTATTTAACATATCTAGTAAAAAAAATTAATAGATGAAAGTTTAAAACTAATATTTATTTTAAAAATATTTAACGTATATTAAACTAAATATTTACAAAAAATTTTAACTTAAATAGATGAAAGTCTCAAGCAAATATTGATACATGAATTTGTAAACAAAGTTCATATTATAAAGTATATGGGGTATAAAGTGTAAGAGATTATTTGTTTATTATCTAAAGTTATTAAAAAAACATAGAGACTTATAATTTTACACTTAACTCTATATAGTATATACTATATTTAAAATTCAAACACTAAAGTTTTATTTATTACCTAATTTTTTTTTAAAGTTTTAGTTTTCATAAATTTGACACCTATATTTTTATGTGTTTTTTTTCCTAATCAAATTCTCCACCAAATTTATTAAAGTTTGACCAAAATCAACTCAATTTTGACTTTTTATTGGCCAATCATATTGCTTGATTTTG
>LBNU01027842.1:42324-56850 GCA_014162995.1 Artemisia annua | reverse complement strand
TAAAAAGGAAACTTGATAAGGAGGAACAAAATGTAAAATTACCTTACCCTGTTCTAGTTAAGTGTTATCAAACTATAAAGGGTTGATATCCTCCATACGAATAACCTATTTACAGATTGGTTTTGATTCTTTAAATCCTCATTGTAACTCTCCAAGTAGGAGGAATTGCATTCACAGCTTTTTTTCTCTTTAAAAAAATGCGAATGAGTTTGATAATAAATCTAAACTGTTATTTGCAATCAGGATGGCGATTCAGTTATGAGGAGTTTGCAGCTATGGATGAAAGCTCGGTACAGACTGTGAGGAAAGCGTCTAGGCAATATTCACGAGAGCGTTTCAACAGTCTTAGTATAAACTTGATGAGGGCTGGTTCGTTAGAGCTAGCCAACTAGCATGAATAAGAATAACCGCCACCTTTATCAACATATATATTTTTTTTCTTCTTCTAAAAGCGGTAACTAAATGACAGCAAACCTACTTACAAAATACATCTCATTCCGGTTAACGTCATGTTGACTTAATAGTCCGACATCAGTAGAGTCAACTTTGGCTTCTGAAAGCACCACTTACATAGTTATGTGGCGTTTTGTATCATTGAGATTGATCGTATAGAGTTTCTACCCAACATCTTTCATTTGCAAGGTATTTTTGTGAGTAAGGAGCACACGTCTGCTTTTAATAAACAATCTTTAGCTTAATTGGCAAATTACATAGAAATATCATATAGTACTTTCATAGTTTCATTTTATAATCTGTACAGTATAATGTTCATATTTCCATTTTGCAAATCTCTAGGTTTCACACTGTAACTTATTACTTTTGTTCGCATCAGCTACATTTGGACTTATATTATTGTTTCTCAAAGTGCTGTTATTGGAAGTACGAATTTCTACCTTTCCTGAACACTTATCTACAATAAACAAACATTTAGTTTGAAAACTAGTAGTACTATTAACTTTCGGTGTGTTGCTACATCCGATCCTTATCATCATCGATAAGCTTATACTTCAGCTTCCTCTTTTAGTCACTTTTTTTAACATAGAGCAAGAGATGTGATCATTCGCATCTTCTTACAAATAAGTATTATTGTATATTTAAGTATTTAACTTGAAGCAATGTTTTCTGTCCCACATCGGTCAAAAAATAAATATTTTACCCACTTATATACCTTGGTGCGTATGGATTCGTTGGGATGAAATTAGTATTTATGTTGGTGGTACATCTTTCATGAAAATGTATTATGCTGGAAAGTTGTATCCTCAACCAAATATAGTTCTCAACTTTTTTTCATTATTTAATAATATTTGAAGTATACCATATGTGTACGTAAATCCATATTTTTCATTAATAGAAATATATTTTATGTTCTAAAAAAAGGTAATATATTCAATTGCCTTAGAAAAAAATAGTTTACGCAAGAAAAATGCACGTTTATGTTACTGCAAGGAGAATGAAATCAATGCGTCAAATGCTTACTTAACTTGAACGTGTAGTGATGCGTTTTTTGGTAGCTATATATTTGGTCCTCGTTCATGAACTAATCTTGTTGAATGCATCACGATGGGAGATCGAATACAAGGAGTTTGCACGCAAGCTATGATAATAAGCTGGTACATATTAGAGGAAAACCTCTAGGCAATATTCACGAGAGCTTTTCAACGGTCTTAGAATAAAGTTGATATGAGCTGGTTTATTAAAGTTGGCCGACAAGTAAAGATGAATAACCGTGACATTTATCAATTTTGTAAAAGTCTAAACATGACCATTTGAATTATTTACAGCCAATGTTATTACTCACCATTTCCTAAATATATACGAAGCTAATTTACAAAGTACATCATTCCAGTTAAAGTCATGTTGACTTAATTAGACTTTAATTAACACTACTCACTAGTTGGGTGAACTTTGGATTCACAAAGTATTAATTATGTAATTATATGGTATTACATATTTTGTATGTGAAAATCAACGTTTTAAACTACTCTTAAAAGTTAAAACATAATACGCATAATGGGAATCACACAAACATAAAATCTTATTTCATTTTACTTTTATATACAGTTAGCTCAACAGATTATTATTGACGTACCAACTTGCAACTTATGTGAAAAGTTTTAATGTATAACTTTCTTTGCTAAAAGGAATTCCTGAAAAGTTAAAAAAGGAATAGACCAATGGATCATAAGCCCCGTTCAGTTAGTCACATAAGTGACCATGTGAATGAGACTGTTTTAGTTCGGCCAAATTCAGCTCGAGCAAATCCAATAGCTCCACACGTGTCTCAGCCTGGACTTGCTACATGCCTTAACTCGTTTCCGAGTCCGCATCTCTGCGTAGCGGCCCGGGGACTTTCCTGAGCCCAAACCCACTAAGTAGATTCATTAGCCCAATCACATCGTCCATTGGTCTTAGATGCCTGAGATGGTACAAAAGGGGTTTATAAAGATGAAAATAGTTTTCTTTTACAAAGATGTGGGATACGAGTTAGATTATCAATTACAGCATATGAAAGTTCATGATAAGTGTGTCGTACTTTGTGATCTTACACGATATGAAAGTTCATCTCAATGCTCTAATGCCCACATCAGACATTGAAGATGTTCGACCCAACTAACATATCATTCCAATGGATGAACACTAGCACACGGAAATGACATGAGGTTCTAATTCTTCCGCCATGTGACTGTTTGAGCTCTTAGGGAGTCGTTATCCGATCTTCTAAACTCGAATATTGGCAACCCAATTGACAACGCTAGAACGCAAACCATGAAAGGTACACCATAAGTATGTCGTTTACAACAGATTTGGACCAAATTATTAGGAAGTTCTTAACCATGTCAGTATGTCACATGTCTTTTCAATGGATTTATTGAATCTTTTATTAAGATTTACTCGCTCTTATATATATTTTCGTGTGAGGAAGTGCATAAGCAACAGTTGCATAATATGTGTTTCAAACTTTTACTACTGAACTTAATTCCGTTTGGTGCTTAAACAGAAAATAAGATGAGTGTTAAGAAAAAGTGTGCAAGATTGTAAACCCCCTCGATGTAAAATCTTAAGTTGTTGATTCTGTATGAACAAGTTCTGTTAATTACTCCGTACAACTTTTCTTATTCACAAGGAAGAACACACACATATACCAATAACTGGCATTACAGTTTAACTGTGGGTTTATAAATTTGAACTTAAATCTATTCAACAAACTTATCAGTTCAGCTTTGGTTTTCTTGAACAACGAACATGCTTTAAACATTCATAACTTTTGTATGTATGGATATAAAAACTGTTCACAGCAGCTGAAGCTACTAACCACATAATATTCGAAAACAACAAATCCACTACAATCAAATCAAAGACAGANCAAAGTTTTAATGTATAACTTTCTTTGCTAAAAGGAATTCCTGAAAAGTTAAAAAAGGAATAGACCAATGGATCATAAGCCCCGTTCAGTTAGTCACATAAGTGACCATGTGAATGACTGTTTTAGTTCGGCCAAATTCAGCTCGAGCAAATCCGATAGCTCCACACGTGTCTCAGCCTGGACTTGCTACAAGCCTTAACTCGTTTCCGAGTCCGCATCTCTGCGTAGCGGCCCGGGGACTTTCCTGAGCCCAAACCCACTTAGTAGATTCATTAGCCCAATCACATCGTCCATTGGTCTTAGATGCCTGAGATGGTACAAAAGGGGTTTATAAAGATGAAAATAGTTTTCTTTTACAACGATGTGGGATACGAGTTAGATTATCAATTACAGCATATGAAAGTTCATGATAAGTGTGTCGTACTTTGTGATCTTACACGATATGAAAGTTCATCTCAATGCTCTAATGCCCACATCAGACGTTGAAGATGTTCGACCCAACTAACATATCATTCCAATGGATGAACACTAGCACACGGAAATGACATGAGGTTCTAATTCTTCCGCCATGTGACTGTTTGAGCTCTGGGAGTCGCTATCCGATCTTCTAAACTCGAATATTGGCTACCCAATTGACAACGCTAGAACGCAAACCATGAAAGGTACACCATAAGTATGTCGTTTACAACAGATTTGGACCAAATTATTAGGAAGTTCTTAACCATGTCAGTATGTCACATGTCTTTTCAATGGATTTATTGAATCTTTTATTAAGATTTACTCGCTCTTATATGTATTTTCGTGTGAGGATGTGCATAAGCAACAGTTGCATAATATGTGTTTCAAACTTTTACTACTGAACTTAATTCCGTTTGGTGCTTAAACAGAAAATAAGATGAGTGTTAAGAAAAAGTGTGCAAGATTGTAAACCCCCTCGATGTAAAATCTTAAGTTGTTGATTCTGTATGAACAAGTTCTGTTAATTACTCCGTACAACTTTTCTTATTCACAAGGAAGAACACACACATATACCAATAACTGGCATTACAGTTTAACTGTGGGTTTATAAATTTGAACTTAAATCTATTCAACAAACTTATCAGTTCAGCTTTGGTTTTCTTGAACAACGAACATGCTTTAAACATTCATAACTTTTGTATGTATGGATATAAAAACCGTTCACAGCAGCCGTAGCTACTAACCACATAATATTCGAAAACAACAAATCCACTACAATCAAATCAAATACATATACTACTTTATTTTAAACCTTTTCTCAACCTTTACTTGCTCAGTCGCACCTTATTGCTATACTCCATTGCACATTGGCAGACAGTAGTTGGGAAACTCTCTTTGCGTTCAAGAACCAGCTAATCCACATGCCGCATTAGGTCTGTAAAAACGTGTTCCAAATATAAATGAATATTCTATGAGCATTATTATTCAGCAGGTGTTGCACAATAATCTGTACAAAATAAATGATTCTTAAACACACCCACAGATTTTAGTTAACTGTCCGATTTTGGATGTAAACATTTCAGGGTCAAGGAAGACATCACATCTTCACTGTCACATTATGTTGCTTGACCAGACACAAGGAAAAAACCAGCCCTCAGTCGCATTAGAGGATGGGTCCTAATGTGCAGGCATGCAATAGCCTGCTTTATGAGTGACTTCAAAAAAGGGTAATTAATGTCATCACACTCGACAACTTTGATATTCAAACATCCGGATGCAGCTTCAAGTATCAACTAATTAGTGATCTTAGCTACCATTTTACCAATGATCTAATCAAAATTCCATATGATGCATACGAATATAAACAAAAAATCTTCGAGTAAACATGTGTAGACAAGAAGCATTTTAAGATGGAAAACTTGAAAAAATATGATTACCCTTTTGATGTTGAGAGGATACACATGATTCATACTATGACAGCCTCTTAATGCGCTCCCTATGTTTCCTGAAAATCTCCATAATCGCTTCATTATATGCAGACTCCTTTTTATCTTCAGAATCATTCAAATTAATGTTGAGAAAACTATCAAAATTATTATCTGGGAGATCATCCCTCTCCACTAACAATAGAAATACCCCTTTCATGACATACCCTGAAACGGGCAATTCCAACAATGGGACATAACCCACACTAGCACGAGGACGATCTATCCTATTCTGAGTAGTTTCAGAGAGTGAATTTAGCCAAATCCTCAGCTCAGCAATTTTTCTACCACCACTAACAGAGATCCGCCCTCTTTTATTTGTATCATTAACCGAAACATCTTCCAACAATGGAAAATGATTGATGTAATCCAACAACATCCAACGCCTCAAAACCGCATCCTGAAAACAGTCCATCCCAATGTCCCATTTCTTTCTACTTAACACCATATCTTCTTGTTCTTCAGCATCATAAACATTTCTGCAAGCATATACTCCCTTTGTATCGGAAATCAAATTTGGTGACAGAAATACATATGAATCAATTCTGTTAACAAAGTTCATCTTCCACTTGAACAAACAACGATTGTCAACACCTTTGAGAGAAGAAGGAACCTCGACACGCAGAGATTTGAGTCTTGTAAAACGGTGTAAAGACTTAACCGCAGACAAAAAGGACTCAGATTGATAAACACTAACAGGATCAGCATGTGTTAAAGACGGACTCACTGGATTTAATAGAATCGCTGGAAGCCTAATAGGAGTAAATAACGTACTACAGATAAGGTGAATGGGTTTTAACACAATGTCGTTTATCAATGACCAGACACGATTTTTGGGAAGTGTGGAGTCCGGTAGTGTGGAGTCCGATGTGTTTATATTGAATCTGGGATGGTCTACAGGATGAGCATTGTAAGAAATGGTGTCTACTTGACTGACAATCTGGTTAAAACGAGGGGAAACGAGTTTGCAAACGCATAAAGTTTTGAAATCGATTAATTTGCTAAAAATTTGAAGAACGATTTCGTCTGGTAAATGACTGAAAGATGCACAATCACCAGATTCATCAGGCATAGTTTTAGTAAATGGGAACATTATGTAGCATCG
Organism: Artemisia annua; assembly: GCA_014162995.1. Classification (NCBI taxonomy): domain Eukaryota; kingdom Viridiplantae; phylum Streptophyta; class Magnoliopsida; order Asterales; family Asteraceae; genus Artemisia; species Artemisia annua. The sequence goes on along the minus strand of LBNU01027842.1, from coordinate 50,438 downwards.
CCTGCATCAAAACAATAACTATCGAAATCAAAATCAGAAAAATAACTAGATATTAAAAATGAATACTATGAGTTCAAGTATTAACAGTAAAATGATCAGTTAAAAAAACACACTGTAAAAACACCCCCAACAAACATAAACAGATCAATTTGTTACAGATCTTCATATTCACTTGTAAGCGTTCAAGGGTTGAGGCAGACAACGTATTGTGTTCAGTCATTTATGTTTGATTAACTCTACGTATGAATACAAACTTTATAAATATTTAGTGGAGGATGGTCCTAGATGTAAGTCACTCCAGGAAGTGGTGACGAGTCTCATCAAATTCAACTAATTTGGTATTTAGGGGGTGTTTGTGTTAGCTTATTTATCAGGCTTATGAGTTAATCAAGTTGAGATTATCTTAAACATACACCCTCTAAGCAACGTAGAATCCCTAATCTCCATTTCAGCTAACGTAGAACTCCCTTTCTCGATATTTAGGCCTAACAAGCTAGTAGTAATTCAATTGACAAATTCTACCGAATTCCCTTGTCTAAACAAATAAGCACAGACGTCTCATTAACATTTCACTACGTAAAAACATAATATCACGAATCTCATCGTTCATTTTGCATATACATAGCTAGCCCCTCACCTAACCATTAATAACACACATCTTACGCCTCTCACCATCGTACCGATCACAAAACTAAACCTCGTTTGTTCCTAAGGGGGTGTTTGTTTAAGCTTATATGTGGCTTAGAGCTTATTTGTGTTCCAGCTTATATTTCACAATCCCAAATTTTCCGGCTTATTTTAAGACTTTTGTTCTTATATAAGTTTATTATGATATGATAAACTTATAAAAGCACATACATCTCCAAATAAGCCGGAAAATTACGGCTTATGAAATATAAGTCGAAATCAAATAAGCTCATAAGCCACATATAGGGGGTGTTTGGGTTAGCTTATTTATCTGGCTTATGGGCTTATTTGAATATGGAAAAGCCGACAAGCTCACTCTTTGGAGCTTATGACGTTATCATCTTCAGCTTATTGGCTATGGCCAATAAGGTCAAGTTAATAAGCTCTAAAGAGTGGGCTTATGAGCTTTTTCCATGTTCAAATAAGCCCATAAGCCAGATAAATAAGCTAATCCAAACACCCCCTAAACCATTCCAATAACATACAATTCACAGTATCGAAACTAGATCATCAACATATAATTTTCAGTCAACAAAACATTTCTACCTAGTGATCTAATATTAATTCACTTATAAAATTCTTAACATCCGATTATTTACAACCCAATTACTTTTTAAATTTTATAAATTTATATTGATCCAATTGATTAATTAATTGATTATGAAATAATCGAAGATGAGAAAAAGGTAAACAGAATCACCAGAAATGAAGGAGATGAGTGACCGCCGCTTGACGTTACGATTGATGATATTTTTTTTTTATAAAGTTTCCTGGTGGAATAGTTCCGTGAGTTGGTTGAATAAATAAGTTTCAATTTTTTATTTATCACTGTGGTCCCCTAGTCTATTTCTAGACCCAAAATAATACTGTATCCCAACAAAAACCACACACTTTTGTTCGGGTTTTTTTTGACAAAAGTAGCAAAGAGCGGCATGTAAATAATAGTAACTTTGGTAAGTATTAGCCGTAAACATGTTTTGGAACATAGTTGCAGGGCTGAGCAAACGATTCGAACGGACTGGACCGATCGAAGGACCGACAGAGACCGGACCGGATCGGACCGACCATATTCGGTCCGGTCCTCGGTCTTGACTTTTTGCTAATTCGGTCCTCAGTCCGGTCCGGACCACAAACCGATTATTTGGCCTTGTTAGACCGGACCGGACTGACCACATTCGGTCTGGTCCTCAGTCTTGACTTTTTGGCTAATTCGGTCCGGTCGGTCCGGTCCGATCCGGTCCTGGACCGATGCTCACCCCTAATAGTCATGGTTTTAATTTACAGGGGCGGTGCTGAGAACGTCCAAAAAAAATTAGGCCCAGCAAAAAAAAAATGCCCCTGTATTATAATATCCATAGACCATAATCAAGTACGAAAAACCAAAAATACGAACAAAAATCATTCTTGCAACAAAAGTATTACTTCTACAAAATTAAAAAAATAAAAAAATAAAAAAGTGGGTTGGACTAGTACATATAATGGGTGTAAAATATTTTAGTGCCCCTTAGTGGTTTGGGCACGGCTCGGTTGCTGATGGTGCGCCGGCCCAAAACCGCCCATGGTTTTAAAAGGCGCGCAAAAGCTTCACAAAGACGTGAGGCTTGATTATGCCGCCACGACATGCATTATGCCGTCTTATGTCACGTCTTTTTGTAAACTAGATATATATGAAATATAATATAAATATATAAATATTTTCAATGTGTCGTCTTATGCCACGCTTTATAAACGCAAAAGCTTTGTCTTGGCCGCTAAGGTGTGAGGCTTGGTCATGACGCCACGCACACCTCGCGCTATTTGTAACCTTGGTTGTAGTAATTATATTATTATAATCTACTATATAATAATAAAACAGGGTTTTGAAAAGCAATCTCATTCTCAAAATTGCTTAAAACTTGCCACCTGTAAAATAAAACCAATCCGACGGTCTACAATGTATTTTAGTTTTAAGCATTGACTGCAAGAAAATTAGGCGGCATCACTCTCACTTTTTTCATTTGATAGAACAGAACGCATCTAAAAAACACACACAATTCTCTCTCGAGATCCCCTTTCTGTAACCCTAAACGAAAATCAAAACTAATCTCCATTCAAATTAACCTTTAATCAAAATGATTTGTGGAATTATCTAATCCATTAATTTAATCCCACTAAAACCAGATTCACTTTCACCAACACCAAAGGGCTCTTTTCAGCAAATCCTAATTTGGTTATCAAAATCATAAACCGATCAACACATAATCACCACACAAATGATCCGGTAATTTTTTTATTTTTGTTTCGATTGATTAAAAAGAGTTTAGCCGCTCTGTTTTGATGTATGATGGATTAGTGATTCGTTACGTATGCATTTATTGATTATGATAATTGATTTTATTTTTGCATACCAAGTGTTCGATGAAAGTCCCGAATGATTATTTTTTTTGAAACCTGTTGTTTTCGAATGTAGTTTTTTTGTGTGATTAAACTAGATATAAAGTGTTTATGGAATTGTTTAACGAATTGTGGATTTGTGATGGAATTTTTTTATGAAAATAAATTAGTGATGTCATTTGATGGATGATGGATGATTGATACTGATAAAAAATTAAAAATATGGGACAGTTTGTGCCTCATTTGTTATACACCAATTGTGCTTAACCATTGGGTCCAAAAGACTTGGATTAAAGAATGGTAAGCTCTTTTCTCTCTTTGTAAATGTGATTAGACAGTAATTCATGCTACTTATGTAGGTTGTTGATGGCGTGACTTCTACATTGCAAGTCAAGTGATGGTGTGACTTGAGTTGATGTTGAGGAAGTTCCTGGAGCCATTGTTATCAACATAGGTTATATCTGGTTCGGGTATGTATTTATTAGCATAATACACTAAAAGGGTTTTCAGTAAGGTTTAAATCAGTTTTGCAGGAGGAAACTCTGGTTATTCGATAAAGATAATATAAAAGATTTTATGATTAGAATTTACAAATCGCGAATGTCACAGGTTTTAGTAGATCAAACAGCATGATTACTTACGTCAACAATTAGGTTGAATGAAACAAGTGATAGAGTTATGTGTAGTACATCTTAGAAACTATAGGTGGCGAGATGGGTCGGGTTGGGTAAATTTTAAAGGAAAAACAAAAGAAAAAAGTTTGGTGCATGTTTTCCATTATTGTGAGAATAGTATGTTTGGATGGAAAGTCGGTTAACTAGACACATACGTTTTTATGTTTTAAAAGCTATGCATAAGATATTACTATTACACGAATTACTACCTACGCAAATTGACTGACTGATGTGTTGTTCTTCCCCTTAGGATATTGGATACATTAAGGAGAACATAGCTCAGACCATAATGGAAAAAGAGACTGGCGACTCACAGCTGTAAATATTGGTAGAGTGGCTTCAGGGCGAAAATAAAAGAAGAGAACAACTCCTTAAGTTTCAGGCATAGCTTGAGGATGATTGTGAGAAGATATTCAGTAAGAGGTATACATGCTCACCCTTTGTTTTTATTTTCGCGTGTGTAATTGACTTATCCTTTGATGTTATGAATGCATTGCAGTACCATCCAGTCTGAGAAGGAACAGCCACCCAACATGGCATCATTGATGAGATGTGGTGGTCGATCTGAAACACTATTTTCTCAAAAGAAAAGGTGTGTTTATGCTTCGAAAATGCACGTTTACACAACCATATAATTTTACTACAAGTTATAGCTACAACGTGCTAACTGCTGGTCTCATATTGCATTATTGTTTTTTCTTCAAGTTCTGCATTTATTAATGTTAAGCTAATGCAATAATATACAACCAGCTTGGTAACTTGGAATGGCAATGTTACAAAAGTTGTCTTTTTTCTGGCTCAACTATTCAAACTAATTCATATATACAATATCTTGGAACTTTTTCGTACTTTATACAAAATATATAAGGAGCATAAATGCATAATGTGGTTGCGTGGGGGAATTTTTGTAGTCTTAAGTACCTTGCTTTCTTTTGGTGGTACTTGGTTTCTTCTCGATAATGTTATGAGGTTGTAAAGAAAGAGGTCTAAAGATTTTCTTTTGTACTAAAAGCAGATGACTTAACCCAATAGTGAAAATTAAGATTAATGCTCTTATGCAACTTCTTTGTGATTTTGGCCATAAATTTTGGTAAGGAAAAAAATGCAGCTAATTTTGAAATTAATAGCTTTGACATACTAGAATTACACCTCGCTCCACTCCATATATTACAATTTCCATAGGAAGAAGGCATGATTCTTCCAGTGNATTGATGTGAGTATAGTGGAGTACTATTTCTCGGTTCGTTGTCCCAGCGAAGATTTGACGGCGAAGAAGTCGAAAACGAATGTGTGTGAGTGAAGTGAATAAAGAAAAACTGATTTTTGGATTTTACACTACAATTTATATGAATTAACAATGAAAATGAACTAACTAAGCTAAACGTACAAGCATATTAAGCACAAATGATAAATCCATAAACGCGAATTAAAAATAAAACGTCTACGTAACAAAATAAAACGCGAATTCTAAGCTACGCTAAACCTACGGGCTCAAATTTAATTTTTAAAACTTAAAAATGATAAAAGAAAATTTTAGGAAAAAGAAAAATATTTTTTTGACTTTTTATTTATTTTCTATGAATTAAAACTATTTTTGTATTTTTATTTAATAAAAGAAAATCAAACTAATTTTAAAATGAAAAATTTATTCTAAAAATTTATTTTCTAAAAATCTTATTAAAATGAAAATGAAATTTAGAAATAAAAACAGAAACTATTTTTGTATTTTTATGATTTATATTGGAATTAAAAATGATTTATTATTCTAAAAACTATTTAAAAATAAAAAAAAATAGTAAAATAATGAGAAAAATTCTGAAATTTTTACAGAAAATCTAAATCATTATTTGAAATCTATTAAAAATAAGAAAAGTTGGAAAATCAGCTTAAAAGTGCTTTTTGGGCTTATTTCAGCTTATTGCAAGTGCTTATTTATAATCACTTGCAACAAATCTTGATAAAACTTTTATAGAATGTATTCTAATATTCAAATAAGGACAAACAAACTGAAAAGGAATCAATTGGCACTCCAGATCACAAACTTAACACAATAAGCAGTTTAACAATAAGCTATATCAAGAAGCAAAACTAGCACAAAATAAGCCAGGTACAAGGAGACTATGAAGATCATTTAAACACAACCACTAAAACTCAGAAACAACCAATGAACTCAATGAGCAAGCTAGAATGAACCAATATAGATCTAAACTGATTTCCGCAGAACATGTATCAAGCTCCTACTTAGCAGGCACCAAAAAGCAGTCTAATAAGCTGTCATTACTAAACAAGTAGGGGCAAAAGGACAATTAACAACCATAGAACACAGAAATACAAAAAGCCCTATGCTAAACATTCAATTACTAACCTAATTTGGCCACAGTTAAGCAAGCAAAACTCATATATGAGACTGCAATTTATCAGCATACGCTGACTTTCTTATTGCACAAAAACTTTGACCAAACTGAATTACAGACTCTTAAATCTAATCCTAGAAGTATAATGAGCTAATCTAATCATTAAGATCACAATCATAAGCATGGAATACATCAGATTAACCAAAATTGCATGAACATCTAACATACGAGCAGGCAGAAAAAAAAATCCTCAAGTTCAGTTTGACTTTTGATGAAAGATCCTACTGATATTATGCTTTAACTAACTTATCCTATGTTGTAATGAACTAGTTGTGCAGAAAACTCAGTGAAACAACTACTTAACCACACTAAAATTCACAGATCCAAACACTCCTAATACGGCAGATTACACTATGAATTGCAGAAGTAAACTAACAACTAATGTATCAGTGATTAGTCTAGATGTAACAACTAAACATGAAGTTAAATCAACAGCTAAGAGCAAAAATAAACAACAAAAACTCAGAATTGCAGATCTATCATACTGAAAACAGAACCATGAGACAAGCTAAGAGAGTAAACTAAATCAATACAGTTGAACGTATAAGCTAATTTAACAGACAAATAAGAAGAAATAACTAGCAACACATATTACACTAATAACCAGAATTAAAGAACACTTCAGATGAAAATTTAAGAGTAGACTTACAAATTTCATTCCCTAACTGAAATAGGGTAACATCACAACCCAAGCCTATCTTTTGATAGGCTCATAACCACAACCTCAGTACCACCATGAACCACCATAACTACCATCACAGTACCCCATTTCTTCATTATGAGTCGCTTTGACTTTCATTAACCACTTCTTATGAATAAAAAAAATCTCACTGAAAGCTGTGATAAGCTCAAATGAGCTTATGAAAATGTAAATGAAAACGTTGAAACAGATTTGGAAACTATCATTGCTTGGAAAATTAAATTGCTAGAAATTGAAATGAAAACTAAACTTTTTATTAAAACTTGAATTGAGTACAAAGCTTTTAAACAACAAAAACAATAAGCTAAAGCTGAAGATAAACGAATAAGCTATCTCTAAATCTAATCCTACTCCTATTCTACCAACTATCTAACTAACTGAATTGAGGAGTAAGGGTCCCTTTTTATAGCCTTGAGCTCGAGCCTTCAGAAGGATCCAGAGATAGCATCTTGATAGAATATCCTTCATTGATCCCTTGTGACATACGATGGCCAATCAGAGGTCTTGATTCTCCCTTGTGACGCGTTCAGTCCAATAGAAAGCTCCCACGTGTCATTCCAACTTGTCAGGATGTGTCAGGGAACTGAGAATTGTCCATATTACCCTTAATACGAGATTAATTTGGAGTGGAAGTGGGTTATTGTGAAGAAAGGTAAATTAGGGTTCTAAGGGATTTGGGAAAGGGGATGTACGGGGTTAAAATGGGGGGAGGGAATTATATTTTTATATTATTTTTTAACCGTGGGTGTATGGGCCGGGTTTGGGTTGTGGAGATTGGGCTCGTGGGTTTTATGAGAAGGATTGGATTAATAGATTTATTTAAGAAGTGGGCTTATGGAATTAGGATTTAGCAGATTTAGATTAGGATTATAGATGGTATTAGGATTTAACTATAGGGACCAATGTTGTACATTTATAAAGCACAAGGACCAATCCTGATAATCTCTGAAATGTACTTCCAAGGACTAAACTTGACACATTATGGAATTTGACGGTCTTTGATGATAAAAATCTTCCCCGGCTCCGGCTTTTGATCCTTTTCCAATCCCGTGCTCGTGTTATCGGGTTTTCTTGATTTTTGTCCAATTAACACATATCCGTACCTGCATTTTCAAAAACACAAAAACAACAAATATCTTTGGCATTTGTTAGCGTTTTCGGTCTTTTTGGTCTTAAAATGGTGAATAAACGATATGTGATTTTACACATATCAAAATCCCCCAAACTAAGATATTGTCGTGTCCTCACGCAATGGGATTCAATCAC
>LBNU01027842.1:27922-42261 GCA_014162995.1 Artemisia annua | reverse complement strand
CTTTTCTGTAAATTTAATCCAAGGACTGATCTTGACTTATTGTAATTCTTGAAGGTCTTGATTTGCCATTCTGAACTCAAATGTGAAAAATGCTTCCCCAGCTCCGGCTTTTGATCCTTTTCCAATCCCGTGCTCGTGTTATCGGGTTTTCTTGATTTTTGTCCAATTAACACATATCCGTACCTGCATTTTCAAAAACACAAAAACAACAAATATCTTTGGCATTTGTTAGCGTTTTCGGTCTTTTTGGTCTTAAAATGGTGAATAAACGATATGTGATTTTACACATATCAGAGGTTGTAAAGAAAGAGGTCTAAAGATTTTCTTTTGTACTAAAAGTCGGTGACTTAATCCAATAGTGAAAATTAAGATTAATGCTCTTATGCAACTTCTTTGTGATTTTGGCCATAAATTTTGGTAAGGAAAAAAGTGCAGCTAATTTTGAAATTAATAGCTTTGACATACTAAAATTACACCTCGCTCCACTCCAGATGATTACAATTTCCATAGGAAGAAGGCATGATTCTTCCAGTGGAGATATATATTGAGACATGTAGTAACATCTAACAATAATATTTTGGTAAGCATTTATTTTGATAAAGGTTTGTTATCAGGTCAAGAAAATGATGGTTTATTCGAATGCAAACAATAATTGAAGACACATGTGAGATCTCACTAACATAATAAGTCGTTGCTTTGGGTCGAAGATTTGCTGATGACACGGAAACTCAATTTGCGGAAGCTTCTTATGGCACACTGTAAAGCCTAGACTTATCCGATGGGTTTACTCTCTTATAACTTCGTTTAGAGCATCAATACTTCGGTTAGTGATTCATCCTCCTTTCTAATTCCTTTTACTTATTCTAATTATTTTTACTTAATGCTAAATCTTCACTAATTTTTCTGACAGGTCATGGCAAATGGTCACCTTGGGAATGATGTATGTAAATCAGTGTTATATATGGGATGTGATGTACATAAATCAATGTTTTTTCACATGGACAACTCTACGTAGATGGCAACTATTTGTAATCATACAACAAACGTTGTCTATAAAGATGTCCTTCATCGACTATAAGTTTTCTTATTTCTTAGCTATTTTTTTGTTTAAACAATCAATGTTATTTATTTTCCTTTGTTAGCTTTTTGGTTTTTAAAATTATACGAAGTATCATTTTAACTGTATTTCTATTAACCATTTTACTACTTTTATATTTTCAACAATTTTTAAAGCTAGCCGCCCATCGGGCGGGCCTTGAGGCTAGTATGTAAAATGACGTAATTTTGTATCATCGCAGCTTTTAAATACTCAACGCTTTTAAATGCAACTTTATGAAATGTTCATAAAAGAGCATTCGGGAAAAGATAAAGTTGTTGGTTGTTTGACAACCGAGCATTAAAAATCACAACCATCAATGCTTCTAAATGCTCTTAAATATTGTGTGTCAAACACATCCTAAATTGTGTACGAGTTATTATTTTTTTTTGTTGATTTTTAAAAATAACAGTTTTACTCTAACTAATTAAAATATAAATCAAGAATGAGTAAAACGATAATAAATTTCACCATTATTTTTTTAGTGTATATTGATTTTTATTATTAAGAGTATGAACTCTTAATTTATTCTATTGCGTGTATCATAAACTGATAATTATTTAGATGATTGCCATTTAAATAAATCAAATTTTATCTGATAGACGCAATAAAATAAATTAAAAAGTTTATACATCATAATAGAGAAAAAATCGATACGCACTTAATTATAAAATGTTAGGTTTTATAGATTTTTAATCGTTATCGCTATTATAACATGCTCTCAGGTCGCTTTACTTTATGATTGCGGGTAATTAAAGTTTATAAATAATAAACATTGGCTTGTTGTCACGATATACGCTCTTCATAAATGCCGTATGATAAACATATTTCTATCTTGACACAAAATGATAAAATTTGCTGACATTTCATGGATATTTTGGCTAGCATTGACAGCAACACATCAACATCTAATTGATAACATATCATATTGATAGAAAATTCTTATTAAAGATAATAATTTAAAAAGTTCAATCATATCATTAGTTGCATCTTATCTTTTATCTTTTGTTTTTATCTTCTACTTATGTAGTATATCAACAAAACAAATTTATTATAATTTTTTATTATTAAAGATAATCATTTATAAAGTTTAATCTTATCGTTAGTTGAATCTTATCTTTATCTTTTGTGTTTATCTTCTACTTATTTAGTATATCAATAAAACAAATTTAAAGATTAAATTATTTGTTTTTTAATAAATAAAAATATATCATTCAAAAAATTTTAAAAAAAAACCCGCGCGTGCGCGGGTATTATAACTAGTTACTTTTATGATGGTTTATTAAAATTGTTTATTTATTTTAGATGCTCAAATGAACAATATCTAAATGAACGACTTGTTTATAAAGTGATATTACAGCGGAAAAGTTAAACGAGTACGAATAATAGAAGTCATAAAGTATGAGTTTTTGACAGACTAATGGCATACAAAAAAACATATTTACCATTTATGGTATGTTGAATAATAATTGATTATTGTATACTGTTAGTCTTTTTGTTTTTTTTTTTTTTTTTTTTTTTTTTTTTTTTTTTTTTTTTTTTTTTTTTTTTTTTTTTTTCAATTTAACTTTTAGCTTGTTTATTTAAAGATCATATTTCTATCAAACGATATGTGAATCTGACTAGTATTATCTCTACTACATATAAAGTGTTTTGATTTAATTTTGAAAACTTAAAAAATCTTAAAATTGAGTTAATTATTTCCCTGTTATATCCTTTATTAAACCTCTTAACTTCTAAAACGGCAATTTATAAATTATCATAATTTATTAATACACGTTAATAAATTGGTTAAAGTACATTTATTAAACACAAACTTTACTTTTATATTACAAATTGTATTTAGTACATAATAGTTAAACTTATAAATTATCATAACTCAAACTATTTTTGATTTAAACTTTTTTTTTAAACACAAACTTTACTTTTATATTACAAATTGTATTTAGTACACAATAGTTAAACTTATAAATTATCATAACTCAAACTTTCATTTTATAATCACTTTAAACATTGTCCTAGGGGCACCCGTTAGACAAACCCTTAATGTAGAGATTGTCTAACCAGTGCCCTGAGAGCATTAGTTAAAGTATATTTATTAAACATAAACTTTACTTTTATATTACAAATTGTATTTAATACACATCAGTTAAACTTATAAATTATCATAATTAAATCTGATTTGTAATTAAATAAACTCAAACTTTCATTTTATAATCACTTTAAATATTGCCTTAGGGGCACCCGTTAGACAAACCCATCTAAACTAACAATCACACGGATGGTAACTTTTAAAAAAATCAAAAAGACACGGTTGTCATTAGGGCTGAGCAAATCCACCCGAAAATCGATCGAAACCGAACCGGACCACACTGAACCGACCTTTTTCGGTTCCGTTTCGGTTTTGTATATTTATTTCGGTTTTTGTTGGTTTCGTTTCAATTCGATTTTTGTCATATTTTTTCAAAACTCGAAAACCGACCCAAACCGAGTTATTCGGTTTGGTTCGATTTTAATTTTGATATCTATTTCTCGGTTCGGTTCTCGATTTGTGTTTTTTCCTTTTTCGATTTTCTAGTCTGTCCGGTTTTTGTTGGTTCGGGTCGGGTTTCACCCAATGCTCAACCCTAGTTGTCATATTTTGTTTCACACGATTTGTTGTTTTTATAGTTAATAGTTTCCAGAAATTCAGAACTCAAAATACAAGAACTCAGAATTCTGGAAAACAATGTCTCGCCCCCTTGGCTACTTTATGACCCTTCCTTTTTTTTCAACTTAGGGGGTGCTTGGTTGGGGGGTTAAGAGGGTGGGGAATGAAAAAGGAAATGAATAAAGGTGCTTGTTAGGAGGTGAAGAATGCAATCAATACCCACTTTTGAGTAATCAACCATTACCCAACAATTTGGGAACTAAGGTAATCAATACCTTAGTATTCCTATTATATTTCCCTTTCCCATTGCTTAACTTCAACCAAGCGCACCCTTAGTATTCTCTATTTGATGAAGTGCACCCCTTAGTTTTTTTCTATTTTCTCTTGGTTAAGCACACTTTGTAATTTGATTGATAAAATATTCAAACGAAATAAAATCTACACTACCATGTAGAAATAAGAGGCATGCATCGTTGTTTACTAACCAACCAAAAAAAAAAAAAAAAAAAGGTTTGCCTTGCTATTCGTTTAGGGTCACACGGTTGCCATCGGTTGAATCAATTTAAAAAACTTAACACACGGTTGCATCAAAGGTCACACCAGAACCACAAATTCGCAAGTATAATTATTTACCGCTATACACCGTCACTTTACGCGAATATTCGACTAATTGTTTTAAAAACATTACACCACAAATGCTTTTCTCAACCAGATGTGACAAATATATACTATCGAGTTTATGCACTTGATTATAACGTGTTAGTTCTACAGATTTTTAAATCGTTATCGCTATTTCAGGGCACTATAATTTATGATTGTGGGTAATTAAAGTTTATAAATGATAAACTTTGGTAACTTATTGTCACGGTACTATAAACACGCGCTTCGTAAACACCGTATGATAAACACATTTTATGTTACGACTCAATATGATGAAAGTTGCTGCCCATTTATGAATATTTGGGTAATGCTCTAGCACTGACATCGACACATCAACATAATTGATACCATCTCATATTGATTAAATGTATATCGGCGCAAAATAACGATGTATAACGGCAAATAATTATATTTATATGATTCTGGTTCGACTTTTAATGCAAAGCGAGTGTTTTTGAAATACAAAATGTGTGTTTTATTAAACTAGACGCATACCCGTGCATAACAACGAGATTTTATAGCAGCAAATAATTATAGTGATATTTTGGTTAAACAAAACATGATACAATACACTTAATCAAATAATTATAAATAAATGCCGCTTTAAACTTTCATTGCTATACTACACCAATTATATGTTGTATAGATAGTTGAATGTAAGATGACAAATTCCATACTTCCGTTTCTATATCTGATTCGTATTGATGTGAATGGACATAAATTAAAAGAAATTACATGCAAATGTCTTTTATGTGTGATATGTGAATCAAACGAAGTTATATATATATATATATACTAGACGAGTACCCGTGCATAGCAACGGGTTTTATAGCGGCAGATAGTTATAGCGATGGTTTGGTTAAGTGTTTTGTGTAACGTTTTGTGTAACTATAGTTGTTTGCCGCAAGAAAATCTTGTTTTTATACATGGATACTCGTCTAGTTATTTCCGAAACCTCCAATATGCATATGCCTCTTTTTATATAACATGTGCATAACCCATCGGTTACTGCCGATCTAGGAAGCAGGTCAAGACTCCATTTTCAAATTAAAGATGTAATGTAATCTACAACCTGACAACATGTTCATCCCTCCAGTTAAAAGCCTGTTGATTTAAGTCACTTAAATAACAAATGGCGTAGAAAGTGTTTTTGAATTTTGACTAGGGAGTATTAATTTACACTCGAAGTAGGCAATGTACATATAAGAGTGATAATTGTCATACTCGAAAACGAAAATTTAATTACTTATTGATATATTGAGGTATACTAGACAAGTACCCGTGCACAGCAACGGAGGTTCCTAGCGGCAGACAATTAACGATATGCGATATTGTGTATAACGTTCAAAATAAAACGTGAAAAGATCAAAATTTAATTTGCAAACAGTTGTACCCGTGCATAACAACGGAATTTTCTAACGGCTTACTTAGTTTTTATTTGAAAGTATAAGGAGTGTTAAAGGGGGTTAATTAGACAATTAACTTTAGTTTTTTTAGATAGATCATAGATGCTTGCCTTTTAATTACAATATTTCCTTATTTAAGTTTATTAACATTTCAACATATAATTCACTTTGACCATACACCTTTTATAGACTAGACGAGTACCCGTGTATAGCAACGGGTTTTATAGCGGCAGATAGTTATAGCGATGGTTTGGTTAAGTGTTTTGTGTAACGTTTTGTGTAACTAATAGTTGTTTGCCGCAAGAAAATCTTGTTTTTATACATGGATACTCGTCTAGTTATTTCCGAAACCTCCAATATGCATATGCCTCTTTTTATATAACATGTGCATAACCCATTGGTTACTGCCGATCTAGGAAGCAGGTCAAGACTCCATTTTCAAATTAAAGACGTAATGTAATCTACAACCTGACAACATGCTTTTTGGTCAATTACAAATCTCAATATGGCAACATGGTTAAACTGAGTTTCAAAATCAATAAAGCTAGTAACTTCAAAAATTTTCAAAAATGGCCCACTTTTGATTGTCAAGAATTGCTAGTGGTCTCGTAAATGATTCAAATACTTATTAAAATATCAATAGAGTGTAGTTACTCGTATTTGTTAATGACCACGTGTCCAAGACTTAACTTTTTACCAGCTATAAGTTCAATATCAATATCAAATTTAGAGACGTAAAATTTATCGATAAAATAAGACTTAATAGTTCAACTAAGACAATGAATGAGTAAATGTAAATTTGAATATGATTTCAACGATCCTTAAATCCACAATATTTGAATGCGTATCTAACCAAAATAACGCATAAAAAATAAAGGCAAATTTCATATGAAGTTATCGAAGTAAATCTACAACGCAGCAACCCAAAAACTACAGAACTCATTCTTTAATGTTGTATTTATAGGATACCAATTATGAAGATATCAAGTATAAAATCATTATTTTCATTTTCATGGCTTTTGACATTAAATTTTCCTGACATTGTAAAAGAATTGGTCAATATTTGAATTTAAACCACAAAACTACAAAAGTCGTGTGGTGGTGACCGTGGTGTGCCTCGAAATCGAGGGTTCTATGTGTGCAATTTCTAAAAATTAACGTTATACTGTTACATTTCTAATTTCTTGTTGCAACTGAACTTCAAAATAGGTTGAATCTTAGTAGGTGATAGAAGAAAGAATTACAAACGTGAAAAGTTATAAAATTCGCACGTAAAAAGCCATCTAACTTTAAACATAGATATAAAAAATCCAACAAAAAAAAACCATATTTGTACATATTACCCTGTTAACAGAAATCATTTACGCAAACTTATATTCAAACATGAATGAACTAATATTTTAAAACAAAACCAGGAATTAAGAAACATAATAGCCAATGGTTATACATAAAATAACACTCTAATAAAACTCATTTATACAGTAACAAACCAATAAATCACTTTTCATAAACTCATTTATGAAAAGTTTAATACGTATTGCTTTTTAAATCAATAACATATATAGACCGGATTTTAATTGTAAAAGACATATTTTCAACAAACATACGGCATGGTCAATCCGGGCGCTAGATAAGTATTGTGGTCTAACATGATTTATATTGTTGGCATTGTCATTGTGTGGGAACCTCTACCCACAGGAAGAACACCATGAAGACCTCCAACATATTGTTCCTCTTGTAAAGAATCTGCATGATAATAAATACTATAACCCAAAAGTTGGTATCATAAAAGAAAATGGTGTCTTACGACTACGTAATATTTCAAAAATAACAATAATCATATCTTGAACAATTATGTAGTGGTCTTACCTGAAGCATCGTCACCTGCTTGAGCACCACCAGCAACGCCAATGCAGCAGAACACAGACTGTTCGACTTGATTTTTCAAATGATGGCATAGCACATTCTGTTTTTTTATAGGCAATGGAGTAGAACTTATCAAATCATTCCTATATTTAGTTTCATAAGTTTCAACTTATGAAATTAGAAGTGTGTTTCATAAGTTTCATAAGTTCCCTAAATTAGTTTGAAAGCCCATATATAGACTATAAGTCAACCGTGTGATGTGAATCATGTAGTATAGATTGAATAGTTGCCATCAATAATTTTCTTAATATTCAAGAATTCTAACCGTGTGTAGTATGTGTAGTATAGATTAAATAGTTGCCATAAATACTATTCTTGAATTCTCAATAGCTGCAACCGTGTGGAGTTTTTTACATGAGCATGGTAGTCTAGAAATTTATTTAACAAAGTACGTCTTTTTAAAAATAATTAACATAATATTTAGTTGTTTTGTTTTTCTTTGTCTAATGTCATAAAAGCATATGAAAGAAGAGTATATTAAGTAGCCATCGTCCTTTCCTGCATCTATGTCCTCATCATTGCCGAATCCTTCATAGCGACGGTGATGATGTAATGAACGAGATGACAATCCGACAATGACGATATACGAAATGACTCGGACGTCATAACTGATAACTCGAAGAACTTTATGTGTTCTTTTGTATGATTTCAACATGAACCGATTTCAGCATCACCTCATCGAGGAAACGATGGCGTAAATAAATGTACCAGGTACAACCAGGCTGCTATCGACATGAATAATACGATCAACAAAGCTTAACCAATACCATAACAAACTAAGAAACAATATGAACTGATGTGAAGAAGTCAATCGATCCACGCGACTTTGAACAACATATTGTTTGCCTAATTAGATTATTATGTTTTCTATGCTAGTTGTTTCACAGATCTTTGTTGAAGATCATGGATACGAAAGTTGATTGGCCTGAGGTTTCATAACTTTGTAATAAGAAAAAATTAATAAGTAAATATTTAGTTAAATAATTTCAGAAACACGTATTATGGGTTTGAAATCTATACGTGAGTCCAGCCAGTTGAATGCCATGCGAATTTATGTCCAACCATGCAAATTGTAGTTTCCTTTATGAATTGTTTCAATATTTCAATGCCATAAGTAGTTTCCTTTATGAATGCCATAAGTAGTTGACTTTATGAATTGTTTCAATATAAAAGTTTCAAGAGTTCAATATTTCAAGATTGACCAATTTCAAGAGTTCACTTTTCAAGTTTGACCAAATTTCCTTTATAGATAGTTAAGATAGTATATAGATAAATACTAATTTTGAGGACGCATATACGCAGAGCTAGATAAAATGGAACTCGAGAATCTTTAAGCCAAAATTGACACACACAAAGACATATAAATTTACACAAAGTAACACATATGAAGCACTACACTCTACTTCCGGTGAGAAATTGAGAAATTTGAGAGATCATGATAAAAGTAATTTGAAGTATTGATTCATGTTTTTTTATGATTTTGTTAAAAACAAATTCTTGATTGAAAGTTTTGAAATTTATCATTTTTTTTAGAAATGTAACATATTATTAAGAACCCCGGAATAAATCAAAATACAATACAAGATGTTCCACCTCAATTAAACAAGATAATTAGAAAAGAGTGAAACCCAAAAAAATAAACAAAATACAAATACAACTAAATCCTTGTGTTTGGTATGCATATATGAATCATCATGGCAATGAGTTTGATGTTTAGATGGAATGAAAATATGTATCATTGTTTATAAATTGTTGTTTGGTGTGCTTAGAGAATCACTATAGGTGTAAAATTTTAAGATCAAAAAGTAAAAATAAAATGAATGTATGATTTAACAAATAATTTGTGGTTTAAAAAAATAATGGGCCTACGAGAATTACCACTCAAAGATATCTCTCTATGACCATATATACATACTTTCATACCTTATTTCTCATATCCCTAAACCAATTTGCAATGAATATGATTGCGATTGACTGATTCCGATATTCATGTACCAAAAACACCCTAAAACAATGAAGGTGCACTTTCTTGACCAAATTGTAGATGTCGTCGACTGAAATTAGGACGAGGAATAATTCATATTGTTTGCAAAATACCATATAAATGTGAAAGTTTTGAATCAGATTTGTAAATTTAAGTGGATCTATACTAAAATGACAATTGTGACTCACCCGTTTGTACTGAATGAACAAATATATTTCTACTTGTAAAAACTATGAATCAACGTTACTAAATGCATTTCTTACATTTATTTTACAATTTCTCGCGTTAATAATTTCTCATTTGATCCTGAAGCAATATACCTTTAAATGTTTACAATTATTTACTTAATAAACCCATCAAACTTCACAGAGAAAAATAAAATCACAAAGTATAAATATTTTAAGTATATAAAAGTCGATCCACCTAAACAAGTCCAAAAGGTTCAGAAATGTTTTTGTCAGGAGATTGCCACGATACTTTATAAGCAGGGCCGTCTTGTGGATTTCGGTACCCTCATGCCACTACCACAAAGAGGCTCTTAGACACATACAAAATACATATGCATCAATAGTGTATGAACTAATTAAACTTGAGTCTCGTATTGTGTGACGAGAAATGATATATCTTCCTAGTCTCATACTAATTCTTTCTACAAATATTCCTACTCACAGGATCCTCACATGTGTCAGAATGACGGTTTAGATACGGAGAGATAATGAGTGGAGAAAAAACATTAAATATTAGTGTGAGTGTAGGAGAATATGTAGGAATATATTGTAGAAGGATATAGCAAAACTCATATATAATAGAAGTGTATAGAATTTTGTGATCATCGTCAAGCGATAACACTGTGCAATTGCACCACGTGCATTCCCATTAAAACGGCCCCCCATCCTGAGTCAACATCAGTTCCCAACATTTACTAATATAGTACTCCAATATACATATTAATACTTGTGATTTTGCTGATATGCACAACATAGCTTATACATATTAATACTTGTGATTTTGCTAATATGCATTGCATAGCTTATACCTAATACTTAGTGGTTTTGCAAAGGGCTAAAGGCGTCTTAATATATTATACTTGTAACTTGCATTTTTTTATATGTATTGAACAATTTTATTATTATTATTATTATTATTATTATTATTATTATTATTATTATTATTATTATTATCATTAAATTTTTTTTGCTATTTTATCTACTAAACTTGATTTTATTGTATTTTTATTTACTAACCATTTTGCCTCTCATTTTTTTTGCTACTATATGTATCATAGGTCATAAAGTGCACAAAAAATACAATAAAATCATTTTTAGTACATAGAATAGTAAAAAAAAATTTTTGACACATATAAAAAGTGTAAATGACATGTATGATATAAAAGGTGCTATTTAGCCTTTTTGCTATCGTGCATGGCCAGGTTAACGAACTGTCCAATTGAATAGCCGACAATTGTAAATGGTGACTGGGATGCCGTGTGCATTTAAGTCTAATTCAATCAAGCTCATTTTTTTTCATAAAGATTGTACATACTTAAGGTGAAGGGGTGCCGTGTGCATTTATGTACAAAATTTAATCAAGTTCCTTTTGTCAAAAAGATAATAAAGAAACTCAAAATAAATCTTATATATAATATAACTTAGGTTGTCTTATAAATGCAAAATACCCCTAATAAATGTTTCAAGAGTTGATTATTTCAAATATGCCCTTCAAGTGTGATTTCAACAAATGTAGTTTGTACGGTACAATATGTTTTGCATGAGAAATCGTGCACAAAAGTTTGTACGGTACAACATGTTTCAAGCATCTCTAAACCTCAAAGAATACAAACCAAAAATGTCATGAATGCATAAATTAAACACACCAATTAGTGGTTAGTCTTTTTACCTTCCCGTCCATGAGTTACAAATATTTTATCAACTATATAATGTGTCAAAAATCACACACAACAAACCACAACTTCCTCCACACCGCGTGCACATTGGGCTACAACTTATAATGGTGGTAAAGTAAGCATCATATCGTCTTACTTATTAATCATATTGATTTATATTATTTTATGTAAATTTCACGTGTGTTTTGTGTGTGTAACAATGTAGGACATAAAGATGGTGCTTAGGAGGTTTGGTAGTAACATCATGTTCTCTAATGGTTTAAGAGATCCTACACATCGTTGTCTTATCAATTAAGTGGAACATGCACGAACATTTTTACTTTGATTAACTGTATTTAAGTTACTAACGATCAACTATATCTAATTGTTTTTTGTAGCACGTCAAGAAGCATTAAAGAAAGAGATCGAGAAGTTACAAAAATTGTATCAAGAACAGAACATGCAAAAGGCCAATGAACAACAACGACAAAGACAACAACAACAACAAGAAGAACAATGTCACGGCCACCGGTGGGATGAATACTTAGCATTCATATTAATAGTATGTTACAAATTAAACATGCAATATTTTACTTCATGTAATACCGATGAACGGGCTAATACTATTGATTCATTAGCAAGTAAGTTTATTGAAAATAATGTAACGAGCATTCAATTTTTAGTCAATAATTATTACTACACTTTGTTGGTGCATTTTAATATTTTTATGTCGATGTTACATATTGAAAATGGTAGTATATAATAAAAATATCTTCACACTATTATCTTAACAATGAGAATCTTTTAAATCAAAGAAGTTTATAAAGGAGAAGAAAATTGTATTTCAAATGTTATCCTACACCTATCACGAGGTAAGCATTATTCATTTGAGTTTGAGATCATGTGATTCATGTCGTCATACTGTAAATACTTAGAGTGAGTTACTAATGAATGCTCCAAATTCGATATTATAGTTTATGAAGAAATGTTGTAATAATGCATTAATTAAAAATAATAATTTATGTAACTTACTCATATTAAAATATTACATATGAAAAGCCTCATTTAAATATAATATTTTGCAAAAAACTTCTTCACATTAAAGAAAAAGATGGCTGTTAATACAAATATCGCCTAAAAACGTTATTTATATTTTAACGATCTTTGCTAAGTTTTGTTAATGACAAGATACAAACTTTAGCTTGTAATAAAACATCACTTTAGTTTCTAAGTCTTATATAACTAAGCTTTGCATTTCTATTTAAACATAAACTTGTTTTATATTGTTAATATTAACTTGTGGTTTAACTTCCATGATGTTCCACTCTTGACACATAGCTCGATTACACATTATGCTTGATATTGGACATATCGTTCAAGACTGTACTTTTGTTCAAAGAATGTAAAATTGATAATAATTTTACTCACTTTAAGACCAAGACACTTGCTCTTTATAAACCATTTAGCAGAAAAGCTTAGCCAAACGCCTCCTTATTCTCATAGTGTTTTCATATAAGCGGGTCCTTGTAGCGTATAGAGATGGCAAAAAAATCCGAATCCGACGGAGAATCCGATACCCGACCCCGATTTGACCGGGGAATCCCCGAGTTGACCGGGTATGGGGATGGGGATGGGGAATCCCCAAAATTCAAAAGCGGGTATGGAGGCGGGGATGGTAATACCCTCGGGTCCCCGTACCCGTCCCCGAATATCTTTTATACATAAATAAAATTATAATATATATATATAATATTTAAAATCTTCTCAATTAATAGCTAATATACTCTTGTTAATGGTCGTTGTACCTTTGCATGTTGGATTAGTACGCGTTTTTGTTTCCAATTGTAGTCGTTTTCGTACTTACGATAAGTCGTACTCTTTACTATGTATTGTCGAATGCTTGAACTTAATCTAATGAATGAATTTTGTTTGCTTTTAGTATGGTTGCACCATTTAAAATCTATTTAAAATGTCAATTATGTAATGGGGAAAAATCCCCGATTCCCCATTGGGGATCCCCGTTCCCCATTGGGGATGGGGATGGGGATGCAATTGTGACCCCCGACGGGGACGGGGATGGGGATAACTATCTAACTTCGGGGATGGGGATGGTATCAACCATTCCCCGCATACCCGGCCCCGTTGCCATCTCTAGTAGCGTAGGGTAAGTAAAGCATGTGCCTAGCAACTATATTTTAGATTTCGTTTCAAAATATAGCAAGACCACATATAAAAAAAGATGTTTTCAGCCTAGTTCAAACATTTTCAGTAAAGAATGTGTATGGTCAACTTAATTGAGGTTGATGCCTTTACAGAGCAAAGTGACACATGAATACTCCAAAAGAGGCTACCATATAATTCAAACTTGTAAAGTGATGGAAATACCTCAATTTTTTTGGCTTATTTTAATAATTTTAGCCTTATATAAGTTTATCATATAATTATAAACTTGTATAAACCCACAAGTCTCAAAATAATCCAAAAAATTGGAGCTTATAAAATATAAGCCGAAACACAAATAAGCTTATAAGCTTAAACAAACACCTCCATTCTGTTTCTTAAATTTTTGACGTGACATTCTAATATACCCTTTGAGTGCGTATTTCACTGTTAAATAAGCAAATGAGCAGTTTTTGCCAAGCACTAAAAACTTGATGAAATTAAATCTCCATAACCTAATCAAAACCAAAACTTAAAAAGATGTAACCTTTAAACAAAAAAAAAAAAAAAAAAAA
>LBNU01027842.1:0-26797 GCA_014162995.1 Artemisia annua | reverse complement strand
TATAAGCTTAAACAAACACCTCCATTCTGTTTCTTAAATTTTTGACGTGACATTCTAATATACCCTTTGAGTGCGTATTTCACTGTTAAATAAGCAAATGAGCAGTTTTTGCCAAGCACTAAAAACTTGATGAAATTAAATCTCCATAACCTAATCAAAACCAAAACTTAAAAAGATGTAACCTTTAAACAAAAAAAAAAAAAAAAAAAAAAAACCAAAAACAAACAAAAAAAAAAAAAAAAAAGCCCCAAACCATGTAATCAATTTTGTCTGTAACGCCCCAACCCGACAAGGGCTAAAGTGTCACATTCATGGTGTCAATCAGAACAAACACAAGCATAAACTTTAATGATACAAATGGATACAAGTGTTACAAAGGTTCTATGATAAAAGAATACAATATCAGAACTATGTACAAAGACTAATCTAAAGCATCTTCTGAGACACTATAACTCATCAAGCAATTCCTCTCTAAAAGCCCCTATTTGCACTCTTCACCCATAACCCAGCTTCTTTCTAAAACCTGCCGCGGGAGAAAGAAAACGCGGCTGAGCTTAAAAAGCTCAGTGAACAGATATAACAACAAAGCAATATGAAACAGAAAAGAAAGACAGAATATGTTGCATTGGATAGTATCAGAAAGGTGTAACATGGTTAGAATATGAAGGTAAAGTTAAATAAGGTAGAAATAACTGTAGAGGTTAAGTGTAACGGTAAACGTAAGGATTAAATATAAGTTAAGTGTAAAAGTAAATATAAAGGTACCAAATAAAGTTTAAGTTTAGGTTTCATATTCAGTATTTCAACCACGTGCCCAGAACAGATCAGATAATATCAGTAGCAGCCTCATATGCAATCCAGAGGGGAGGCCTCAGAATAACAGATGTAAACAGAGGGGTGACCTCAATGGGTTATGAAGGACGTGTATTGCACACACAGCCGCATTCACCAGATAACAGATAATATAACAGATATCAGATAACATACCTAGGATGCATCCATTCGCCCCTCACCCATTCACGTGCAGACCATAATCAAAGGGACGGTGTGAGAAATCACTCACCCACACATGAGTCATGCCACTGGTGCATCAATGACACGGACATGGAACCCCCATGCCTAGTGATAGCCCGGGTTTCATACTGAATGGGTCAATGTTTAATTTAAAAGGTCCAGATTACATATCAGAATTTAAACGTCCAGGTAAAACAGAAATTCAGATTATACAGATCATATCAGATATATATATGTCAGATTTTATCATATGAGCAGTTTCATAAATCAGAGGTTTAATTTTAGAAAGGTTCCTAAACCAGAAATTCATCCTTTAAGAGATTTTATAATCAAAAGTTCATCCTTTGAAAAGGTTTATAAATCAGTAGTTCATCTTTAAAAAGGTTTAAGTTTCAAAGGTTCATATTTCATAAGTTCAATATCAAAGGTTCAGATAGCAAATTCAGATAGTAAGTGGTTCAGATAACAAAAGTTCAAATAGAAAAAGGGATCATAGCAATGGCATAGGGAATCCTAAACAAAGGAAAATATCAGAAGAAAGGTAGCAAGGTTCATATCAATGGTTCAAGGTTTACAAGTGTGAAAGTTTTTATAAGGAAACAGATTTAGAGGTTTTTCATTTCATTTAAAAATATGATTTTCATAAAGGTAATTCTCTAAAATGATTTTAGCAGGAGTTATTTAAATTTCCTTTTGAAACAAGTCTGATATCGTGTTCAAAGAAATCATTTCCACATGGTTTGTCTCATATCATCAAGTTATATTTTCAATGGTTTTCATACAAAACATCATGTCAATGAACCAGAGACATCAGAAGAACCAAGATCAGAAATCAGAGTAGGGGTAGAGAAAACGGATCATGAGTCATGAGAAACCTTACTGAAAGGTCAGAATATCTGTACCTCAACCAGACGACAAAGCAGACACAAGAAAACATCAGACAGAAATAGGAACTCCTCCTTCTTCACAGAACCTAGACGGATTAGAAGTCGAGAATTATTCAATAGTTCATTTTAAATCAGATTACTCCTTTTTAGGTTATCTTTCCATTTTTAGAAACTTTCCAGATTTAGCAACTTTCCATATTTAGTAACTTTCCAGATTTAGTAGCTTTCCAGATTTAGTAGGTTTCCAGAATTAGTAAGTTTCCATTGTTAGAAAGTTTCCATAAATAGCAGTTTTCCAAAGTAGGCAAGTTTCCACTTATTAACACATTCTTATAAGTTAGTTGTAACATTTTATCAAGTTTCATGGCCTCATGTATTACAGATTTCCTTTTATAGACATTTTCTGAGATTAGGGTTTCGTTAGGTCACCGAACATGTTTTAGGGTTAAAAGTGTAAATTTCACAAGTTGAAGGTCACAGATGATCACATTCACATTATAACATACCAACTTAAGTCAAGAAAGTCAAACATGCACTTATTACACTTTACACCCTTAAGTTTACAAAGTTACCATATTAGGCCCTTTAATTATCTCATTTACATATTTAATCCTTAACAATTATAATCATCACATAAGCATCACAACTATTCAAAAATGTCATGATCAGTCCCTACATCATGTTTACGTCGAATTACACATGTCACATCCATATTTACATTTTTAGTCCCTCTAGTTATAATATTTACAATATAAACCTTTTAATTATCTAATTAACATGTAAATCACATAATAAATCAATTAACCACATAAGTCCATCAAGTATCACAAAATTACCATTTTAGTCCCTTACCATTAATTTAAGCCAAAATTAGGTATTTACATAATTAGTCCCTTAGGTTTCCAAATTAACAAAATAATCCTTAGCAATTTCATATCAACATTTTAGCCCCTCAATTTCCAATATTTACACAATTTATCCTCCACATTAAAACATGTATGAAACACCCTCAATTAACATAATTTACAAAACAGGCCCCTCTAGTTTAATTAATTTCGAATCGAATTACATAATTAACCAAAATGACAATTTAAATCCAATACTTACAAAATATGCATCTTAGGTCCTTATAGTTATTTTTCCCATTAATCTACTGTATTTAGAAGAGTTAAAAAAATGGTCCCATACTTTCATAAATTACAAAACAACCCCTTAACATTATTTATTTCAAATCGGTTTCGAGCAAAAATCCAATTCATAAGCCCTAATTTTTCCCAAACCCTGAAATAATTATTATACAATCATTACATTTATTATGAACCAGAAAAATTATGAAAACCCTAATATTTGGTCAAGAACCCTTTTTACTACATTTTCTCTTTTTGCCGATTATTCACAAATTCACAATAGATGATTATAAGCCTCAAAAAATTCAACCAACAATTTTTACAGGTAGCATATATATCATAGAAGTCCAGAAAAATCAGATCTCAAATCACAAAATTCATTTAGGCCGATTTATCCATTTTGCATGAAATTAGGGTTTTAGTTAGGATTAATTTCTTATGGCCAATTAAACATGCATGGATCAATTTCATGATTTAATACTGATAATATGGAGTAAATAGGATGATTAAAAAAAATACCCAAGGTGCTGGATCGAAAGGATTGAGCTGTTGTGATTTTCTTCTTCTCGGCTAGAAATAACGACACAAACAAATTCAAATCTAAAACCCGAGAACTCCACCACCTTAACCAGTATTTTTCCCACCTTATATAGGGTATAACACGTCCAAGAAAAATAGCCAAGAGCCTCTGAAAATTATGTGGCCACCGGATTTGATTTTAGTGTGTTTTTAGGGTTTGTTTTGGTGTAAAAAATGATTTCGTGAGTTTTGGAAAGTATATAGGGAATTGGTACTGATCTTGGCCGAGTTTATGGGGCTAAGAATGAGAGGAAATCAGAAAAATAGCCTTCCTAATTTATCTTGTAATTATCTCTTTTATTTTCATAAGTTAGGAACAATTTTTAATACATTTTGGGCTTATAAATATTAATTAAGCATACCACACATTTTATTCAAGTTCTAGATATATTAAATGTCCCAAAAAAATTAATAATTATCATTTGTTAAAGTTCTACAAGTGTTTGGGATTTTATTTGTATTTTATTTAAGCTTTTATTTAGTTTTTAAATTACAAGGGCATTTTGGTCATTTTGAAAAGTTTTAAATTTCAGGTATTACAACTTCTTCCCCTCTTAAAAGAAAATTTCGTCCGCGAAATTTGAAGTTGCAAGGTCAGACGGAGTCGTAGCAGATTACAAAAGATCCTCGTAGATATCTTCACGCTCAGGGATGTTCTCCCAACAGAATCTTCCAAGTACAATTAGTTTCTCATGACTCAATCCAGATAAAAACAAAAGTTTAGGATCACTCAGAACAAAACGAATCAGAGTGAATTGGGTCAAACCAATGCAACATATAACAGATGACGCTAGGTGAACCTTATCAGAATTACATATTGAACATAGACAGAAATCAGATCAAATGACGAGATTCAAACATTAGAGAGCTTTACAATGAAGCTTAAGATTTATAACAGATATACAGATGTTGGCAGAATGAAAATCAGAGTTTCAGACTTATTCAGATTTCTAACGGACAAGGACAAAATAAACATGGGTAGAAAGAATTCAGAGTCTCACTAATCGCCGATAATTCAGATGAGGTATCAGAACTTCTAAGGTTCAAAGGCACTCCTCGGATATCCTATGACCACAATGAGTGCACATTATATGGTGTAGGTATTATCACGTTGATCAGGCGTCATAATACGAGCACCACATAATTATGCCCTCATGATGATCATACTTTATCTCGAGTCGTGAACAAGCTACTTATTCTTAGTCCACTTAGTACTTCTACAGTCCAGAGATCAACAGAATCAGACATCATAACCTAGAGGAAAAACAAATGCTCATAAGAGTAATGGAAATCCCAGAATTTCTAACAGAAGTAACGTATTGCGTTCAAGAACATAGATCTTCACAATTTGCCAGAATTCTCAAAACGAGGCCAATATCAAGAAAACGTAAAATGAACACGGAACTGAGATGTTTCTAGAGAATTAAAAATCTTTAAAGGGTTTTATTACCAGATCACGAGACTTGAGTGGGTCAACGGGAGTGAAAATTCATCGTCGACTTCTTCCTCACATAATCATTTCATCCAAACATAGAGGTTTACTTCCATTTCCTTCCATACAAAATATATGGTTTCCAATCTCTTCAAATCCGGTTAATCTACCTTCATTCTTCTATCAACCTGGGGGTGATTACAATCATGAGCTTGAGTCTGGTTCATCATTCCTTCTGCAGTCTCTCTGTGGTGGGGTAATGTGAACTTCTGGCACGATCTTGAATTCTACATCATCCAGTCTGCTTCCACTCTCAATTCATTTTAGTACAACCAAGATGAATAGGGAAGCGAGACTGCATGTCTTCATCAGCTCCGGGTCCGCCATCTTGACTAGATTTTGTCCTCTGCTCGCCAGCACTTCTGCTCTGTAGGGATCGTCTTACTCTTCGGGGTAACCACTTCTGTTGTCAATTCCAGCTCATGCAGTGAACAACATTCTCATACGTTGTAGTTGACTTGATGAATAAACAATCATCTTCCCGCGATGTCTACGTTCATGACCGAGTCTCTCTTAGAAGCGTTCCAAGTAAGGTACCACTTGCGGGTGCGAAAGCATATCTCTATTTCATCTTTTCCAGAACTCCATTTTCAAACAGACTGAGCTGTCCCTTTCTGTTCACGAATTTATTAACAGTAACGCAACTTGTAAGAACCTTCCGATTTTCCTACATGGTTCAGAAGATTTCGGCTTCTCAATTCTGTTGTCGGGGTTTAAAGCAATATCCTCAATTGAGGACACCGTTGCCTCAACATACCTCAGACTTCTGGGATATACAACGGATTGTCAAATTTCTAACAACTTGCGCAATTGATTCTCATGTTCTTCCTTGTTTCTAAACGTACTAATGAGTCATACAATGACCATTTGTCTAAACATTCGAGAAACATAAATTCCATTTGATGCATAAGAATAGTTGACAATTTAGCCAATACAATTGGCATCATCAGGGTTCACAATAATGAGTACAAAGGTAGCTTCAGAATCACTTCTCATTACCTTCCTTCTTCATAACAACTGCAACACTTTACGGAGGTTATCCTTGATTATTTAACCCATTTCTCAGAAGTTCCTGAGGTTGCTTCTTCAGTTCATCAAATGTAATCAGATCACTGAGTTTCAAAGGTAGACTAAATCATTTATTAATACGCGGAAAGGATTAATGGCTTCGGATAGTGATTAGTTAGGTTCACGATAGTCGATACACCATCATATATTTCTCTTTCTCTTCTTCATAAATCGACCGGATCATCCCAGAACAAAATATCAGGGTGATTAACATCATATTACGTCAGTTTATTCAATCTCTCAACTTCCATGGCTTCTTCGACTGAGATCAGTTCAGATTCTATTTTTCAAGCAGAATGGAATACTAAAAGGTTTATCAGAGAACATTGAAAACTTTTGTACTACAAAATACTTCCAGTGCTAGAGCTTTTCAAGAACGGACACTATCAGATGCTAGGAGAAAACTTGGAAATCAGAAGAGATCAGAGTTTGTACCTTCATATCAGCATCAATCTTAACAGATTCATGTGTTTTCAGAAGCATCATAACAGGAGTAGAATGAAAACAAATTACTAAAGGTCACAAGCCAACTCGGAATCAAGATACCTCAAAATCAGATATATCAAGATTAAACTGGTTCATAGAACGAATACAGTCATCAAACCAGACGGATGGTTTATATGTCTCGGAGTCCAGTACATGGTACACCAAATGTTTAGATAGATAAGAGTACAGTTCAAGGTGTTGGAATCTCGTTTGTTTTCAACAAAAGTGATAGGTGGATTATAAATCAATGGTACTACAACATCAAATGATCGTCAGAAGTGAGATGTATAGAATATCAGTCGTCAGCATCATCCTGCTCAGTTAACGAATCCATATTAAGATAATATTAACATCATATCCTTCCAAGGGAAACTGATGGGCATCAGAGTTCATCATTCAGAGGGAGGAAAACAAATTTTTCCTATTTCTGTAATTAACAATTATCAAAGTAAAGGATTATGCCAAGTCAAATAGTATCAGATGATACATTATATGTCCAGCATAAGAAATGAATTCACAGAATGTGTCTAGCACAGCATGTTTGAATAACCTTCAGAATGGTCGGTAACATATCAGAATGTTTGTCAGGCAAAATAGAATCTGAGGATCAGAAGTGAATTTGAATGGTATACGGTATCAATGTCATTCTCGAGAGATTTCAACTTATTTGATTATTGAACTTGGGTTGCAAAACTTTTAAACCACAGAAATAGAAATGCTCTTAAGGCATGACTAAAGGCAGAAGCACGAATCAGAGTAATGCGGAAGCAATGCTACTACTTAGATGTCCTAGTCTACCCATTCCTCACCGGTAATAACTTAGGTTGCTAAAGGGGTTCTTAGAGTAAATCATCAGAGTCGTTTTGTGGGCGCCTACAGCGGAAACTGAATGGTCCAAGCTTCACAGGTCGGGATTTAGTGTACTACAAGTCGCAGCCTGGGCTCTGATACCATAATTGTAACACCCCAACCCGACAAGGGCTAAAGTGTCACATTCATGGTGTCAATCAGAACAAACACAAGCATAAACTTTAATAATACAAATGGATACAAGAGTTACAAAAGGTTCCATGATAAAGGAATACAATATCAGAACTAAGTACAAAATGACTAATCTAAAGCATCTTCAGAACCACTATTAACTCATCAAGCAATTCCTCTCTAAAGCTCCTAATTGCCCTAATTGCACTCTCAACCATAACCCAGCTTCCTTCTAAAACCTGCCGCGGGAGAAAGAAAACGCGGCTGAGCTTAAAAAGCCCAGTGAACAGATATAACAACAAAGTAATATGAAACAGAAAAGAAAGACAGAATATGTTGCATTGGATAAGTATCATAAAGGTGTAACATGGTTAGAATATAAAGGTAAAGTTGAATAAGGTAGAAATAAATGTAGAGGTTAAGTGTAACGGTAAATGTAAGGATTAAATATAAGTTAAGTGTAAAAGTAAATATAAAGGTACCAGATAAAGTTTAAGTTTAGGTTTCATATTCAGTATTTCAACCACGTGCCCAGAACAGATCAGATAATATCAGTAGCAGCCTCATATGCAATCCAGAGGGGAGGCCTCAGAATATCAGATGTAAACAGAGGGGTGACCTCAATGGGTTGTGAAGGACGTGTATTGCACACACAGCCGCATTCACCAGATAACAGATAATAATAACAGATAACAGATAACAGATAACAGACCTAGGATGCATCCATTCGCCCCTTACCCATTCACGTGCAGACCATAATCAAAGGGACGGTGTGAGAAATCACTCACCCACACATGAGTCATGTCACTGGTGCATCAATGACACGGACATGGAACCCCCATGCCTAGTGATAGCCCGGGTTTCATACTGAATGGTCAATGTTTAATTTACAAAAGTTCAGATTTCATATCAGAATTTAAATGTCCAGATAAATCAAAGTTCAGATTATACAGATCATATCAGATATTTATATGTCAGATTTTATCAGATGAGCAGTTTTATAAATCAGAGGTTTGACTTTCAAAAGGTTCATAAACCAGAAATCCATCCTTTTAAACGAGTTTAAAATCAGAAGTTCATCCTTTGAAAAGGTTTAAGTTTCATAAGAGTAAAACAGGTTTTAATATCAAGGTTCATATTTCATAAGTTCAATATCAATGGTTCAGATAGCAATTCAGATAGTAAGTAGTTCAGATAAAAGTTCAACCAGAAAAGGGAATCATAGCAATGGCATAGGGAATCCTAAACAAAGGAAAATATCAGAATAAAGGTAGCAGGGTTCATATCAATGGTTCAAGGTTTACAAGTGTGAAAGTTTTCATAAGGAAACAGATTTAGAGGTTTTTCGTTCATTGAAAATCATAATGATCATAAAGGTATTTCTTTAAAACGTTTTAGCAAGAGTTAATTAAATTTCCATTAAAACAAGTCTAACATCATATTAATAGAAATCATATCCATACAGTTGTCCCATATCATCCATTTATGTTTTCAAAAGCTTTCATACAAAACATAATATCAATGAACCAGAGATATCAGAAGAACCAAGATCAGAAATCAGAGTGAGTATAGAGGAAACGGATCATGAGTCATGAGAAACCTTACTGAAAGGTCAGAATATCTGTACCTCAACCAGACGACAAAGCAGACACAAGAAAACATCAGACAGAAATAGGAACTCCTTCTTCTTCGCAGAACCTAGACGGATTAGAAGTCGAGAATTATTCTATAGTTCATTTAAAATCAGATTACTCCTTTTTAGGTTATCTTTCCACTTTTAGAAGCTTTCCAGATTTAGCAACTTTTCCTATTTAGTAACTTTCTAGATTTAGTAACTTTCCATTTTTAGCAGGTTTCCAGAATTAGTAGGTTTCCATTTTTAGAAAGTTTCCACTTATTAGCATATTCTTATAAGTTATTTATGACATTCTATCAAGTTTCATGGCCTCATGCATTACAGATTTCCTTTTATAGACATATTGTGAGATTAGGGTTTCACTTGATTACAGAACATGCATTAGGGTTAAAAGTGTCATTTTAACAAGTTGAGGGTTCATAATTGCAATTAACCATATCATATCATTCATATAAAAGTCACATGAGTCAAACATATCAGATTTACACTTTACACCCCTATAGTTTCAAAAGTTACAATTTAACCCTTTAATTACATAATTTACCATAATTAAACCTTTAACTAATATAATTATCACACAAGCACCACAACTATATAGAAATGACATAAACAGCCCCTCAAGTATAATTCAAGTCGAAAATATGCCAAGTATCTCATATTTACATTTTCAGTCCCTCTAGTTATAATAATTACACTTTAAACCTTTTAATTATCTAATTAACATATAGATCACATAATTAACCAATTAAACACATAAGTCCGTCAAGTATCACACAATTACACTTTTAGTCCTTTAACATTAATTTAGGCCAAGAATTTGGTATTTACACCATTAGTCCTTTAAGTTTCTAATTTAACCTAATTAATCATTTTTAATTCCATTTATCATATCAACCCTTAACTTCCAATATTTACATAACTTATCCTTCATATTAGGACCTGTACAAATCAATACCAATTTACATAATTTACAAAACAAGTCTTCCTATTTAATTAATTTATAATCCGACATATATAATTATATATAATTACATTTTAAATTCCAAACTTTCAATATAGGCATCTATGGTCCTTCTCATTATTTTTACCATTATCCTACTGTATTTACAAGAGTTACAAAAATAGCCCAATACTTTTAAAAATTACCAAACAGCCCCTTTACATTTAAATCATTAATTCGGTTTTGATGTAAATTCCATAATACAAACCCTAGATTTTTCCCAAGCATCAAATCATCATTATAGCATCATTATATCAGTAGTTAACTCATAAAATTTTCAAAAACCCTAACCTTAACTTTTTCGAATTTCTTTTCTTTTAATTATAGCCGAAACACCACTAATTCACAAATAATTATTCCAAGCTTCAAACAATTAAACCAATAATTTTTATAGGTTCCATAATCATCATAGAAGACCAGAAAAATAATAAATCATCACACAAAATTCATTTAGGCCGATTTAGCTAATTCCATAAAATTAGGGTTTTAATTTTATATTAATTCGTATGGCCACATTAAGATGCATGGATCATTTTTATCAATTTATACAGATCATATGAGGTATAGAGAGTGATAAAAAAAATACCAAAATTGGTTTGGATCGAAAGGAACAAGCTTTGTGGATTTATCCTTTCTCGGCTACAATTAAACGTCCCAATAAATTCACCACTTCGAACCAAGGCTTCCACAACACGAACCCCTATTTTTCTAAGCTTCTTATGACCTCAAAGGACCCAGGAAAAATATGGAATTGCTTCAGAAAATTCGTTTGGGATGATGGTGAATTTTAGAGAGTTTCGGCTAGGGTTTTTATAATTTTCTTGATTGTTTTTGATATGATTTGGTCAATGGCATGATATGTTGCTATTTAATAGAGGATATGGTCGAGTCTAGGGGCTGGACTTCAAAGAAATTCGGCCTAGGTGATTTTCAAATTAATTTTGTACATAATTTCCATATTTATCCATTATTTACTTGGTTTAAAAATATAATATATATTGTACAATTTATTTAATTGATTTAGGACTATTTCTAGTCTTAAGAAAATATGTACATATGGTTTAGAATTTTCATCATTTCATAAGTTTTATAAGGTTTTTGTATAATTATTTTTGATTATTACATAAGCTTTTATTAATGTTTTAAATTCTTAGGGGCATTTTGGTCATTTTGTAAAGTTTTAAATCTTAGGTATTACATTGTCACTTTCATCAAGAACCGTAACATTAAAATCAACAATCATTAATCAAATGAATCGCAACTGAAAGATTAAGAACAAAATAAGGTACCTTGGATCGATAGTTTTCCCATTTTTAACAACAATTAAGAATACTTTGAACGTAATATACGATTTTGATTCTTCAACATCGTTTACATTAGGGTTCTGGGAGCGTAATATATACGATTTTGAACGTAATATATGTTGGAGCCTGGAACGGAGAAGAACTCCGCTTTTGCTTGATGTCTAAGACTTAAAAAGTTTGGTTTTGACCCCTACATTATTATAGATTTACCCCACCTTTTCAAAGTTTTCTTTTTTTTTTTTCATGTTTTTGACACATATATTTTTTTACCCACTTTTCACTTAAAAAACGAATTTATAGTCTCTTTTTGCCAAATTGGGAAAATTTTAAGATTTTTAAATTCAGGATCTTTTAAATTAAAAACAATAATAATTTAATTATTACTAAATAATGTATGATTTGATTTAAAAAGTCCCCACTAAAGGTTTTGTTTTATTAGGAAAAAAAGATGAGTTTATGACACCAAAGTGGGATTTGGATTCACTTCTTAGTAGGAGGCTTTGCCACAAATTTTAAAGTGCAACTTCAACGTATACTTCATGGTTACAATCTTTGTTTATCATTTCTTATGATAATTTGAGTTAGTTGATTTACCAAAGTCATAAAAATGTATTACTGTTAAAATAGT
Source organism: Artemisia annua (assembly GCA_014162995.1). Taxonomy (NCBI): domain Eukaryota; kingdom Viridiplantae; phylum Streptophyta; class Magnoliopsida; order Asterales; family Asteraceae; genus Artemisia; species Artemisia annua. The sequence continues at coordinate 14,595 of LBNU01027842.1, read as the reverse complement.
TAGTTAGCAATAATCATAATAAGATAGTGTAAGACTGTAAGTTCATGTGCAAAACATTAATATTAAACTTGAAATAAATTCTTTCTAGTCTATCTTTACAGGTCTTTTTTCTCTACAAGCAAAAAACAACTTCATTTGATCTTGAAAAGTCAAAAACTAATTAATAAAAGATAACCATTTTGTAAGAATTTTAAGTTTTAACAACTTTCATGTATAATCAACGGTAGGTGTTATCCAACCATTCTTTCATCTTACGTATCTAATCTATCTAACTTCATTAATTATACATACATGCTGGCCATACATGTCGTTATACATGCATCAACGAGTATGACAGAAAAGAATTTCAAAGTTCCTCTAGTTCCAATCATAAACTGATCTCTTTTAACACGATACGATAGTTTCACGATTTAGGAATGCTTCGTGTCCAGGAGATCAAGTAGGATGGTGACAAGAAACCATAATGCGTAGACTTAAAAGATGGTTAGCTTATACGAATACACTCCTCAAGGCTTATCAACTAATAGATATACATAAAATTGTAATTTGTAGGTTACATTTACCTCGATAAGTTAAAAACTAAAGCTTAGGGCCCGTTTGGTAGTCGGTATTTAATAAGGATTTCACACCTTTCCTTTTGGGTTTGTGTGATACCACCCACATGTGACTACTTTCCTGACAAAATCATTTATGCTAGTACTTTTTTATTTGTTTTTACCTTATTTTTTATTTTAGTCCCTCTTAGTATATATTAATATTAAATAAAAATTAATTCCTAATTACATTTTACAAACAAACAACATTAATACTATCAATCATTTTGAAATCCAATATAAATCCAAATCCAAAGGGTACTACTATATACACCAAAAATAAATTTCAAGCTTTGATGATTGTGATATTCTTTTCTCCTATTCAATGAGAGAGAAATAATTACTGTAATAATTAATGGGTCTAATTAATATGAGACCATGAACAAAGATAATGCAACTCATAAACTCATGATAAAAAGTGTCTCTTTCTTATTAATTTTCTTACTTGTATGTTGTATATTAATTTTATTTACAAACATAGTTTATTTTCTTGTTTAATAGCTATCTATGGAAGTAACATAATTTTTGTTTTATGTTACTAACGGAAAAAGATGTATTAGTCACGTTAGACGAGAAAAAAAATGATAAAGATTAAAAAGTTAAATAATATATTGTGCAAATATGAGGGCTTTACCTGGTTTGAGTCTGTGTGACGGTGAGTTCAATCCGTAGATTAGTCGGCCACAAAGGTCGGAAATCACGGCCATAAATGACGGTGGGTTCAAATCCGTAGATTAGTCCTCAAGATACCCTTTCCAAGTCTAGATCATTAAGATGTTCTTACATCTGAATGCGTCTGAACGAAAGGAAAAAAACAAACAGTCTGACCGCCCAAAACGTCTGACTGGTTAAGAGGTTTGGTTCATTCAGAACCTGTTAAGACATTTTTGAAAAAAACAAACACCACCTAACATTTTGATTTTTTTTTCAAGCTGGGATTAGAGGGGAAGGTGCAATGAAGAACCAAATCTCTTCATTTGGGTCCCTCCGGTGCCACATCACCTTACACCCTCTTCACAAATAACCCCCTCCTCACCAACAACTAACCTCAACTTACTCATTTGGGCCTCACCACTTACAACTTTATCTTTTTATTCATTTCATTAAATAAAATAAATTCATTTCACTAATAATTAAAAATAATACAACACATTAATTTTATTTCATCAAAATAAAAAACATATGATACGGAAAAAAAAACATACGATACTAAAAAAAACATATGATACTAAATATTACACGCAATTAAAAAAAAAACGCGATACGAACTAAAACACATCAACTTATAACGAAACTAATTATTCCTATTCCGTTGAATTTTTTCCCATTGTTGTTGTTGCCAAACATGCTCGATGAGACATCGTTGAAGCCTTGCGTATGTGCGTTTATCGTGTAGTTCTTTGGTTTTTCTTCTTTGCATTGCGTGTAATTAATTTAAAAAAATGTATAATTACACATTTTTCTATGAAGCTTAACCACACCTTATATGTATATGACAAAAATAAAAAGTAACTATAAAAATTAAAAAACAAGAAAAAAATTAGTATAAAGATAAACAATGATTAACTAATACTTACTAAAAAGTAAAAATTAAAAGCAAGTCAATGATTAGTGTAATTAATTTAGGGGAAAATCCTTTAAGTACCCCAAAGGTACACATGTACACACCCCTAGTGCCCCAAATTTTTTTTTCTTCAAATGCCTCAGAGGCGGAGGTCGCTCAAAAAACTTGAGCGGAATGCATTATAATGTGACACTTGTCCCTAGTGGTGTCCCCACCATGTACCTTCATGGTACATCTTATCATATGTAGTTTTTGGGCGACTGGGACCCTATTTCTTGGGCGACTTAACTATTTTGTCTTTTTGTTAAAAANAAAAAATTTTATCAAATAAAAAAAAATTTTGATTGGATGGATTGGGGAGACACCACCAAATTTGGGTGGAATGAAATCTCATTCCTTGATTCCCAAAGTGGTGGGCCCAAAACCAACCAAACAAGGTTTTTGTTTCTTCTTTTTGTGATACCCACCCAAAAGAGCGAACCAAACGCACCCTTAGTGTATTAAATATAAGAAAACAAGTCAATGAAGTGTAACAAACCGATGATTGTATAATCATCTTGGTGTATTTAGATTATCCCAATCCGAATCCTAAACCCATCTACAAACCAAAAGGTCCCTTAAACTCTTATTTATAACAAGGACCTTTTCACCCGCGCTCTATTGCATGGCGCAAGGTTTTACGTTTTTTTTATAGATATTTTAAATAGAAGTATTCCCTTCGATTTAACTAAGAGATTGCTTTTGAAATCGGTAATTAACTACATGGACTATCTATGTAATTTTGGTCACACAAAGTCCCCAGTTTTAAGTTAGGGATTGTGTTTGTAATCACAAGTGTTCATTACACAAGCAACCCTTAGATTTAACATAAGGACTGCTTATCAAATCGCAAGTAACGAGAGACCTTTTTTTTTATAGCAAATTTAGGGACATGTTTTTGCAACACACGTAAACTGAAAGGATATTTATTTATTTTTTTATTACAAAAACACTCTATAGATTTAACTCAGTGACTTTTTTTGTAATCAAAAATAAATTGTTAGGAACTTTTCACAATTTCTCAAGGACTATGTTAATCGCAAGTAAACCATAGAGAGCATTTTTGTTTGATGTTTACAATTTGGTGAATAATAAACATCTGACAAATGTTTATATTTAAATTTAAAATTAAAATATTTAAAAGTAAACTTAAAATATTTAAAAAGATATTTGCTTATTTTGATAATGAATTAATAAACGAGATGTCGACTAACCAATACACAAAGTAACACTGTAGTGATCACAAAAGCCAAGTAGCATCTTGAAGAAATCAATTAACTTTAAGTCATTTGTAAGTTTCGTTTAATAGAGGAAATCAACTATCTTGTGAGAACGTTAAAACCATTGATATCACATGTCCAAAAATTCTGAGAAAATTCTATAAGATAGATCGAGGACATTGATTCATAAAAAATCTCTCCCTAAAAAATAATTGCATTTGAATTTTTACAAAAAAAATAAATTAATATTTCTTTAGATGTACATATTTTCATATGTCATGAAATCACATTTAACAATTTACATTTGCATTTAGAATTTTCTGTAAGGATCTTAGTTTATTCATTATTTTCTACAATTTTCTGTAAGGATCTTAGTTATTCATTATTTTCTACCTTGTGGAATCGTTTCAGATATTTTAGACATGTGGTTTTACACGGTCATGAGTAAAATAAATTAATATTTCTTTAGATGTACATATTATTTTTTTTAACCAATCACATGGGTAAGGATCCAGTGAGAAGAAAACTTATAATGAGAAGGATGAGAAATAACTATAACCACATATTTGAGATGCGTCGACTTGAATTAGATGCATCTCTATTCATTTAGATGCATCCCAATAAGTTTCAAAAGTAATTTTGAAGTATAAACGATGCAAAGTAGTACTTTCAACAAATTTGACCCGCAGGTAACGAAAAATACATAAGATTTTCCTAACTTGCTAAAATGCATCTAATATATGTATATGCATCTAATTTTTAGTTAGAAAATACATTAGGATGCATCTAAAAGATTAGGGATGCATCTAATTCAAGTTGATGCATCTCTAATATGTAGTTATAGTTATTTCTCATCCTTCTCATTTTAAAAGTTCTTCTCATTTGATCCTAAGTCCAATCACATGTGAATTTGAATTTTCTTTTTTAAGAATTCTTCATTCACCATCGTCCTCTACTACGTGAAATCTTTGCACATTTTTTGAGCATCTGGTTTTAAACATTCTCACGTTCTCACAAACTATATAATATTCACATAAACATACCCTCGTTTAGTGTTTAGTAAATAAAATCCTCACATGAGTACTTTTAATTAAATACAACCACGCGATTTTATTAGTTAAGTTTTATGTGTATAAAGTACCATGTTGTTTCATGTGAAGAGAGTCATATAAGGGGAATAAAAGCTGGTCCTGGTGCCAGTCAACCAATCATATTAACCCCACTAACTTTGGCAAAGAAACGTCATTTGCAAGCAATAACTATATACTTTATTCATTTACACGTGTAAAAGTTGAAAATACAAGTTTGTTTATCTGCATTTTGACTATTTAGTTCTTTTCTAAATGTTATTTATATTGATCTTGAAGTCCTGAACTAAAATCTAATATATGGTCACTTAGGTTGGTATCATTCACATTTATGCTCATCAAATTTCATAGGATTATAAAAGTAAAAATTGTGGCACATATGAAAATGAAGTGGTAGTTTATTTAGTTTAGCAAAACAAAACAAATGATTGTTGGAATCGCTAGTAAATTATAACAAACGTAATATCATCATATATCTTATCTGCGGTTGATACTTTATATTCGACAACTTAATTATATTAAACGACATGATACCTAAATTGACATTATTAACATTAATGATCAAGATACATATAGATATAAATGAATATATAAGAGGAATATCAATGATTACTTTGAATGGTGTCATGTTTTTGGGTTCATAGTCATGAAGGTTTGGTAAGAAGCTTTGCCAAACCTTGGAATATAAGTTGAGTTATCACCATCCATATCAAAACAACTCAACCACCCTCAACTCTAAACCTTATGGTCAACTAGCTATTAATTTCCCTTCATAAAAAGATAAAGTAAAACCCAAAAATTAAAGATATGAATATGATAGACCAACAAAAGATAAAGTACACCAACACAAGAATATTAGGAGACACTTCAACCCTACTTCTAACTTTGCTTCCCTTCTCATCTAAGACCTTTCCCTTTACTCTTCTCTGCACTAACCTTTTCTTGGAACTACATAGGTTGATTTTTGTTTGTAATATTTTCATATAGTGTGGTGGTCATGGGTTCTATGGGAAGCCCTAGCAATTCCAACTGGCCACCATATAATAGTTATAGAGATTGTTCACAAGGCATTTGTAGCATATATTGCCCACAATGGTGTTACTTAATATTCCCACCACCACCGGCTTTCCAATCTGGAGACGATGACTCTGGCATGAATTTCTCCCCTCTCATCATTGTGGTAATTGGAATCCTAGCGAGCGCTTTTCTTTTGATAAGCTACTACACACTAATCTCCAAGTATTGTAAAAGGAGTAGAAACCGAGTGAATGCCCCTGTGGAATTTGAAAATCACAATCACTCAACAACTCACGACCAGTTGCAACGTGCAACTACTGGATTGGATGAGTCATTGATCAAGTCTATTGCGGTATGCAAGTACAAGAAAAGTGATGGGGTGGTAGAAGGATCCGAGTGTGCGGTATGTCTTAGTGAGTTTCAAGAAGGTGAGAGTTTAAGACTATTGCCAAAATGTAACCATGCATTCCATCTTCAGTGCATTGATACATGGCTAAGGTCTCATTCCAATTGTCCATTATGTCGATCACATGTCATGCCTGGTATTCCAGTTCCATTCCAACGACCGTTGGAATCACAAATCACGTCGTCCAATTTCCACGTATCTTCCCTTGTGTTCCAAAGAAGGAATGATCTTGTTCTTGTGGCGGAAGAGACACAACAAGATGATCATAGAAACGAAGTTGTGGTTAACGTCATTATAAATGAGATTCTCCCAAAATACCCTTCTCATGAACTAGAGTGCAATGCTGAAGAAATTAGGATTCCCATGAATATGGAAATTGGAAATGACCAAGAAGTTCAAGAATATAGAAGATCAACTTCATTAGGAGCAATGCCTAGCCAAGATCAAAATCTTTTGATTGCTGATATATTAAATACTGAAGAAGATTATGAAAATCATGATAATCATAATCAGAATCAAGTGGGCACATCTAAAGGTCAAAATAGTAGATTAGCAAAGAGAAGTAATAACATGAAGAGATCACTTTCCACAGGGAGATTTGTGTTCACAAGACATGACAAAGGTAAAAATTCCATTTTACCCAACTGATCAGGACAGAGTTGAAATTCCATTTGTACAAAGAGGGAATATAATTATTGTACATGTAGATTAATAGATTTCATGACATTTTACTTGTGGGAAAGGATGCGTAAATCCGTTGACAATGAAATGGTTTTTTTTTTTTTTTTTTTTTTTTTTTTTTTTTTTCATAAGTTATAATGATTTTTTTGAGCAACATAACAAAGAAATATCATTACTTCTACAGACCGACTTGTACTTTGTGTGATAACAACTATACATTATTTTGGAATCGATTTTTAATTTCCAGAAAAAAAGAGTGAAAATGTATGTTTATGTACTTAATTTGAGTAATTATTATACCATTTACTTTATTATTAGGTTTACTTATTTATCCACTAAACTTTTTTGATCGATTCAAATATTTCAATTACGTAGAAGACCTCTTTGAAATGCTCGTCTTAAAGTGTTAAACAAGTATTAACATAACATATTCAACAATGAAATAATAGTGAAGTCACCGTTTATCTTGATAATGAAGTTTAAGCCAAATGAAAATGAAAGAATAAACCTATAAGCTTCACTTAATTGTATATTTCTACATCGATATATACTTGTATATATATTTTGTGTGCAACAATTAGGTTTTATAATTATCGTGTTCAAATTTACTTGATGGACTTGGAGGATACATGAATATATATGGTGGTTCGATCTTATTATTACACATGACTGTTGAATATGAATATCGTTGGTTCGATCTTATTGTACACATGAATATTAGGATGTTGAGACTCAGGGACGATGTCTTTGCGACCACTGGTACCTTATAATAAAACATTTTGCGATAAATGTATTTCATTTTATGTTTTCGTTACAATAACATTATGAATTACGAGAATATATTTTTATATTAAGTTTAAGTAATATTAAACTAATTCATATAAAAATGTAGAGTATTTGCCAATGATGATTCAATATATAGACATTAGTATTGATAATTGGTTATATTTGATTTATTTTTTTGTAGTTCACAATTTTTATTTTTTATTTTTTTAGTTTTTGTTTCATGACAAAATTTGACATTTCATATTATTTATTTTGCTGATAGTTAATGGAAGTGAAGTTATTTTATATCACTTTAAGAAAAATAATTTATAACTTTTATTAGTTGTATTATTGAAATAATAATGTCGCATGCTTTAGTTGTATTGCTTAAATTTTAATTAATGTCTTGGTTTCTATTTTGACTTAAAAAAAAGGTTAATCATAGCTTGAAAGAAAATTTTTTTATGCTAAATTTGTTTGTAGAACAAGCTTATTGATTTGTATTTTTTAAACTTAATTCTTAATATATTTAATGAAGGGATAAGCTCCAATACCACAAATAGAATTTGTTGGTTCCTCAAAAGGTAAACATATGTGTGTGGCGGGCTTTCTTAATATATTTAATTAAAGGATAAGCTCCAATACCATAAATGAAGACATTGAGCATTGTTTGCTTAAGTGTCCCAAAGTTGTCCCGGTTTGGAGGAAAGTTTGGAGTTGGTGGGGTTTAGCCACTCCCACGTATTTCCCTTCCTTCTCTATTAATGATTGCTCTCGAAAATATTGGATCCTCTAGTGGTGCCAAGACGCAATAGGTTTTACAAGGGGTTTTTCTTTTTGCGATATGGTATATATGGAAATGGCGAAATAAAGTGATCAATGTCGATGGTGTCAAAAAAGAGGACATCTTCCCCTTTGTGCAACGGATATCAAAAGATTGGATTTCGGACCGATGTTACTCGTCCACTCCCAATTGGAGCTGCTGGATTTCTAAGCCTTTTGAGATATTTGTATAGTTGTGGTTTTGATGCTTGTCTTTGTTAGGTGCATGGTTGTTTGTCTTCGGGTTTGCCACTTTTGTATATTCGTTTTGTTGTATCTCTTTAGTGGTTTCCTTCTCGGATCCACTATTCTTGTGTTTATAAACTCTCAGCCTTTCCAAAAGGGAAAAATAATAATAATAATAATAATAATAATAATAATAATAATAATAATAATAATAATAATAATAATAATAATAATAATAATAAAGAGTTTAAATATTTATACATATAAATTCCTTGAAAGAGAACTAATAATAAGGTGAAAAGAAGTAGCTGTATTATTTATCATCGCTAAATGCGCTCTAAAGAAATGGCTTTCACAATTTTATTTTGGCATAGGTCTCCAAAATAATTCACAGTCATAGTTAATTAGAATCACTTTCATATTAATATATCATTAATAATTTTAAAGGAGGTAGCTAAGCTAGCTAGATCAAGCTATATCAACCATCTGTTTCAACTAATCTCGCAGCACAATAAGTTCATTTAAGTTTTACGTGCTATTCACAATTTATTTGTTTTAACAGAACCAAAATTTCAGTAACAATGACGTTATCAATTGTGAGTAAAAAGTTCGAAAAAGGACAAAATGAGATGTACCAAGCTTTGCACATGTTTATGTGCCTTAATTAGTCGTATTTGTGTCGTAAAGGGAGCTTCTGTTTCTAGCAACTTTGTTGCCAGCTTACCAAATAGTTGTCGGTGGAATAATTGGTGAGATTTGTAACATTTTGAAGGATAAAAAACCATGCATATTTGATGGGAAATTCCTCTATAATTAGTGCCTTTATGTTAGGGTTTTGCTAAGAAAATTTGCATTTATGTGGCAATAGTTATTTTCAACTTAATTCAACTTAATTCAACTTTGTGATATATTACTAAAATTAGGATTTTTCCCCTAAATATCAAGATTACTTATAACATTTTGTACATTAATATATTAAATAGATATGTTTTGTCTGTTTAATGCGTGATGCCTAACTGCAACTTTATTTGTAGGTTCTCCAACTACCCATAAGTTACCAAATATATCCTTTTTCATCTCGAATATCATTTAGAAGCACAGACAAAGAGTGCTATCAACTACGATTGTATTACGAACCCAATGCGAATTCGATATATATGATGTACGCATATGACTGATAAGTCGTTGCGGTGTGATAAAATTTGCGATCAAATTGCAAAGTATTAATATTTAATTTTCCTTGTTTTTACTGAAAGGATTAGTTTGTAAAGAACAATATCTTTCACGACTGACCTTCATTGAAATGCCAAAGGGTCACACTAAATGGAACATGTAAGTTAGTAATCAGATAAAAGTGACAAAATAAAATGGAAATGAAGTGGTAATGAGAATATGACAATCAAGGTTGCAAAAATCACGAATCGGTAGTCGGACGGTTGACCGCTTATAGCTTATAATCGGTCTAGGGGGATTGATCAATGATTAATCGGATTGACATTTTTGGCAAGTTTTGGGTATTTTTGGTGAGTTTTGGTATTCCCGGCAAGATTTTTCTTGAAAAAGATCTTTTAATAGATGTAAACAGCGATAGTGATTACATTCCTTCAACGTAGCAAAAATCGCAAATAGGTGATTACACGGATTGGCATTTCGGCAAGTTTTGGGTATTTCTGGCAAGTTTTGGGTATTCTCGGCAATATTTTCTTTTAAAAAACAGCTTGTAATAGATATAAACGGCTACTATAAGTGATTAAAACTAGTTAACGACGAGTGTTGGGTATTTATGGCAGGATTTGCAAGTTTCCGGCAAGTTTAACCATCTTTGACCGCTGTTGACTATGGTTGACCAATTTATTCAAATTGGCAAGGTTAGTGGCCCAGTAGCGTCTAGGCGACGATTAGTCGGCCTTGTAGGTCTTTTTTTGCAACACTGATGACAATATTCTCATTGAGGGGTAAAATGGTAATTATCTATGGTTTATATATTTATCTGGGATAAATATATAAGCACTTAAAAGGCAAAACCATAAGCCCTAAAGGGTTGGATGGTTCGGTCGACCCTCTAGGGAGGGAGGGGTTAAGTTTGATTACTAATCAAATTTATGTACTAAAAGATAAGAGTGAATTTGTTGGTTCGATATATTTGTGTAATACCATTAATTGTATGAACAAAAGCTTGAGCAAATAAAAAAAAATAACCAATGTTCATTAGAAATAGGAGCATGTTTACAAAATCTGACCTGAGCCAACTAATAGTACCCATTTGTACATTACGACAGTATCAGTCTCACTTAGAGGTTAAGGTGAAGGCTTTACCAGGGATAGTTGCGGAATACTATTCCTGGTATTGGTTATGACAGATGCTGCTCTTCAAGTTATGAAGAGAAAGATCCCACTTAGAAGAGGAAGTTTCTAGTGGTGGAATTTGTTTCAGATACCTAAATACATTTGTCAGTCCTTTAGGTCTCTGATAGTTCCTCACTTCTTTGCTCTTTGCTAGCTGACTCCGTTATCAGGTTACAAAGTTTCATTCACTTTGGACTTCGAATTTTGGATAGCCAGAATGTTTGGCTAAGAAGATGTACAACATATCTGAGGTGTTATCCTCTGATACGTGAACACTCAATGAGTCCCTTACAAACTATGTTCTTCCCTACACTGGTTTTGACTCTGACTTCTCTAAGGTTCTCTCATAAGGTGTATACCTTTGAGTCTTTTGGATAGTTGATTATGATCAGATGTGTTGATCATTTTATCAGGGGTAACCTTTGCTCATGGTTTACGATATGACTATATCAGAGAGAGAGATTTGGGTCTCCGATTTAATCAGCTATCTTAACTTGGGCTGATTTAATATTTCAAATACTTGTAATGGATAATTTGGACAGAATTTGACTCAACAATCTCCCCCTATTTGAACATAAATTAAGCCTAAGTTTTATAAGAAGTAAGTGAGCATAACGACTTCTTACTACGTTGTGATTTACAATCAAGACTGAAAAACATAAACATCTGATTCTAAGGTGGTCTAAGTTTATCAGAGGTAAGTAAGCATAACGGCTTCTTCTTACACTATGATTTACACCAAGTTTATATATGTATCTGTTTAAGTGGTCTAATTTTATCAGAGGTAAGTGAGCAAACATGCTTCTTTTTACACTTTGATTTACAACCAATAATATACATATAAATTTAAGTAGATGTCTGATTACTTTAGCGTTCTTCAGATGCTTGGCTTTATCCTTACGCTGTGCCTTGGATCTTGTATGTTAGAGAGACTCCAAGATTTTGAGCTTTTCCATGAAAAGGATGCTTGGCTCTTTCTTGATTGGAACCTTATCTTCCATTTTAAGGACTGTGTCCCTTTAGTCTCCGATTTTGGTATTTTTCTGAGACCAATGGAAGGATCAGGTTAAAAGGTATGAGGCTAGTAGATTTTACTAGGCTCTCAGGGGTCAGGGATAATTAAGGAATCAGTCTTGAGGAACTTGGTTCAGAGGAAGGGTTTGTGTTGGAGTGTGCAATTGTTAGTAGTGACTAGTATAATATTTTACAACTTTACATCTAAACAAACAAGATAGTCGTGTCAATCTATCACCCTTTCTCTGATCTTCTTGTTGCTTATGATTCTCTTCAATCCCTAATGTATCAGTGGCCTGTGTTGAGGTACTAGTTGTGCTGCTAGTGCCTTCTTATCCTTGGTCAACTTCCGCATTGATATCCCTGAGTTACAACTCATCCTATATACATCAGAGAGTAGAGCATTAAAAGTTACAAAGCTCGCTCTCTCTCTCTCTCTCTCTCTCAGATATTAGTCATATTACTGAAGCAGAACATTCTTAGAAGTTTTGATTTTGATTAGGTTTAAGCAAACCATCCAAAATCAAAGGCTGAAAGTTCATTTCATTCAATATTATTTTAGGCTATCCTATGTTTTGATTATAGTCAGGGGTTCAGCTGTTCTAGTTTTAGCTGTCCCTGCTCTTACACGAATATAGGAATAGCCTAATATTAATCAGTAGTAAGTGAGAATTGAGGCTTCTTCTCAATAACTGATTTACAACAAAGACTAAAGAAAAAGGAGTAAAGTCTGAGTCTTTGTTGCTTATGTCCCCTTGGTGAAGTTTTTTGAGGATCAGGGACTATTATGAATACAACGTAACCCCCAACACACATGATTTAACTTCAACTGAAGAAATCTTCATACTTCCCTTAAATCTTTTGGATTACTAGCTCTTGATGCACCTCGAATTTATAGCTTCTTCAGCTCATTTCTTTTGAAATTCTGGCCACTATTGATAGTGGCCATTTATATAATTAAGTATTACCATACTTTCTAGCTTGTGAGTATTTTAATGCTCACATTTTCTAGAGAGCCATGATGCAGATATTTTCAAGATGAAAGCATCTACACATGACAAGAAGTCCTTGTGATGATTATATTATCATTTGGAATCGCAAAAAAGTAGTGCTAAAAAGAGTGTTGTTGAATGAGCTGAATTGGAGGTTGAGACAACTTCTTTCTAAACATGAGAGGTTTACAGGACCTTCCTCTTAAATAAAAACGGCTAACGAAATCTTTGGAGAGTGGGTTTTAGGTGGAGCTTTGAGTATGGTTGGGTTTGAATGTTATTAGCCGTCATTCGAGAACGGCTTGGTATTATTAGTCGTCATTCAAGAACGGATCTAGATCATAGGAGTGATCCACTCAATCTGGTACCACTTGTTGGTCCGATATATTTGTGTAACACCATGAATTGTATAAACAAAAGCTTGAGCAAATGAAAATAACCAATGTTCATTCGAAATAGGAGCATGTTTACACAATCTTGACCTGAGCCAACTAATTATATCCATTTGTACATTACGATAGTATCAGTCTCACTTAAAGGTTAAGGTGAATGCTTTACAAGGGATAGTTGTGGAATACTATCCTTGGTAATGACAAATGTTGCTCTTCAAGTTATGAAGAGGAAGATCCCACTTAGAAGAGGAAGTTTCTAATGGTGGAATCTGTTTCAGAGCCCTAAAGACATTTGTAAGTCCTTTAGGTCTCTGATGGTTTGTCACTTCTTTGCTCTTTGCTAGCTGACTCCGTTATCAGATTACAAAGTTGCATTCAGTTTGGACTTCGACTTTCGCATAGCCAGACTATTTTGGCTAAGAATATGTACAACATATTTGAGATGTTATCCTATGATATGTGAACACTCAGTGAGTCCCTTAGAACCGATGTTCTTCCTTATAATGGTTTTTGACTCTGACTTCTCTGATGTTCTCTCATAAGGTGTACACTTTTCAGTCTATTGGATAGCTGATTGTGATCAGCTGTGCTGATCATTTAGTCAGGGGGGTAAACTTTGCTCATGGTTTACGATTTGACTATATTAGAGAGAGAGAGTTGGGTTTCTGATGTTATTAGCTATCTTAACTTAGGCTGATTTAATATTTCAAATATTTGTGAGGAATAATTTGGTTAGAATTTGACTCAACAAAATTATATAAATGGTCACTATGGTTTTCCTATTTTTGTAGATTTAGTCACCAAACTTTTTTTTCACTAGGTTTGGTCATTGAGGTTTCAATTGGTTATGGATACAATTTAGTTTTGGAAAACCTCAGTGACCGTTGTGATTTTGGCAAACCACACTGACCATTTATGTAACAAAATTAGATTGGATCCATAACCATTTGAAACCTCAATGACTGGACCTGGTGAAAATAAATTTTAATGACTTAATTTTCAAAACCCGGCAAATCATAGTGATCATTTATGTAATATATTCACTCAAAGGATAATTACATGAAATCCTAATCCTTCTAGAATGTCTTTGGTATCCTATAAATACCAAAGGCATTCAAATATAATTCATAACATTCCTCATAACCCAAAAACATTTAATCTTCTCTCCCTTCTCATTAGACAGTCGACCAAATATGGGTCAGACCCTTGGCCAATCTGTAACATCTGGTAATTTTCCTAAAACCTAATCCTAGCCAAACTTCTATTTTTAGAGCCTGAAACGTTTTAAAACTTTAAAGCATGTTAAATTTGATTTATAGAGCGTGAGATATATTAGGAACGAGAATTTATTTGTAGATTAGCTCAGCACAACCTAGAAAAGCCCGAATATATTTTTACTTGCCAAATTATTTGATTTATTATGAGTTTGAGAAAAACTATGAAGTTTATGCTTGAATTTATTGGAAAAAC
>LBNU01027841.1:3883-16301 GCA_014162995.1 Artemisia annua | reverse complement strand
TGTGTGTGTGTGTGGGTGGTCGGCAGGAACAAAAGGAGAAGAGAAGGAAAGGTTTGTTTGGTGTGTGAATTTAAGTTATTGAAGTGGGGGCCCATGAAATCCTATGTGGTCCAATGAGAGTGAACAATTGAGGTTTTGTTTTTAGGATAAGATGAGATGAGATGGAAGGATGTGTTAGAGTATGTTATTTATTTATATTGGACTATCATGAGTTATCAAAGAACAATTCTTTGTTTGTTGGTTCGGGTGTTACAAAGTATATTTGTAATATTGAGTTCAACTCAATTTTGAAACCAACTTGACGGAATAAACAACTTTATTCCCGATGTTCTATCATTCCGAGACCTAATCTAAGATAATTAAAGGTTTCGCGTTTTAAAGGTTTTGTTAAGATATCGGCAACATTGTCTTCGGAGGTAACATTTTCTAAAAGAATATTTCCCTTTTGAACGTTATCACGTAGAATGTGGTGACGGATTTCGATGTGTTTCGTTCGAGAGTGATGGACGGGATTTTTACTAAGGTCAATAGCACCTTTATTGTCACACAATACAAGAACATCTTGTAAATAGATGTTGTAGTCACTAACCACTTGCTTCATCCACAAAGCTTGTTGACAAGCCCTTCCGGCTGCAACATATTCGGCTTCGGTAGTGGATATAGCTAAAGCAGTTTGTTTCTGACAAGACCATTGTGTTAGACATTCTCCTACAAAGGTGCATACGCCACTAGTACTTTTTCTATCAACGTAGTCGCCGGCGTGATCGGAGTCGGTGTAAATACTAATTTCAATGCCCGAGGCTTTTGGGTACCAAACACCTAGATAAGGTGTGCTCTTTAAGTATCTAAATATCCGTACTACGGCATTCATGTGAGATTCCTTGGAGTTTTCTTGAAATCGTGCACATAAAGATACACTAAACATGATGTCGGGTCTACTAGCGGTTAGGTGTAGTAGACTTCCTATCATACATCGATATTTAGAGCTATCAACCGAAATTCCTTCCTTGTCCAATGTGAGTTTTAGATCGGTTGCCATTGGTGTTTTGATGGACTTAACATTTTCAAGATCAAATTTTCTAAGAGACTCTCTTAAATATTTTGATTCTGAGATGAATGTGCCATTGTTACTTTGTATGACTTGTAAGTTAAGTATGGACTTAAGATCTCCTAAGACATTCATGTTAAATTTCTCATGCATACACTTAATGAACTCTTCATGCAATGCTTGGCATGTAGATCCAAAGACAATATCATCTTCAAAGATTTGAATGACTATTTGATGCTTGTCTTTTATCTTGAAGAATAACGACTTATTCTTCATGCCTCTTGCATATTTATTTTCAACAAGGAAAGATATTACACTATTATGCCATGAATGATTTTCTAGTTCAAGTCCATGCAAGACTTTCTTCATTTTAAAAACATGATTAGGTTTTTGAAAGTTAATAAATCCCGGTGGTTGGGTAACATATATTTCACTATTGATGACTCTATTAAAAGCATTTTTGACATCCATTTGTTTAAGTTTAATCATGCTACTACATGCATATGCAAGAAGAATGCGTAAAGACTCTATTTGTGCAACCGGGGCAAAAATGTGATTAACGGGTTTTTCAACTTGATCAAAATCATTTATTACTAATTTAGCTTGATTTTCACAAATTGTTCCATTTTCATGCAAGGTGCTACTGAAAGCCCATTTTAATTCTAGAGGGGTGCAAGCATTAGGTAATGGAACTAATTCCCAAACATCGTTGCGTGTGAGTTGATCTATCTCAATATGCATTGCCATAAACCAATTTTCGTTACTAATAGCTTCCTCAAAACATTTTGGCTCTATAGTTGATATGAATGCAAATGTATTGTTTTGAGCTTGTGCTATAAAATCATTCTCTAAATCATTTTCATCGTTATGATCTATTATTTCAACTAGATTAGTGTGATAAAATTTTTGACTTTGATCATTATTCTCTCCTAGTGTATCTTCTAATGGCAAGCATGTTTCTTCGTCAAAACTTACATCAAGTGTCTCAATGATTTTAGAGGTCTCCTTATTATAAACTTTATACGCCTTTGATTTATGTGAATATCCTAGGAAGATTCCATTATGTGTTTTAGATATTATGCATTTACAACCAAAGATTTTAAAATATCCTAATGATGGCCTTTTCCTCCTAAGAATCTCATCAGGTGTTTTATTACTTGTTTTAGTAATTGATGTTCTATTCATAATGAAGGATGCAGTTTCTATAGCGTGACACCAAAACTTTTGTGAGACAGATTGTTCGTTAAGCATAATACAACACATTTCTTGCAAGCGCCGAATCATTCTTGTCAACAATCCCATTAGTTTGAGGAGAGTCAGAAGATCGGAAATTATGTAAGATTCCATTTTTATCGCAAAAATCTCCAAATTGCACATTTTTATAAAAGTTCCCACCGAGACTCGTTTGAATAGATGTAATGCAACAACCATGTAGATTTTGTAGGCTTTTTCCTAAGTTTTTGAACTTTTCGAAAACTTCATTTTTAGATTTCAAAATTTTTACCCATGTATACCTTGAGAAGTCATCAATAACAACCAAAGTATAGAAGTTTCCTTCATAGCTTTGAGTGGTTAATGGACCGAATAAGCCTAAGTGAACTAATTCTAAGCCCCTTATACTTGAGATGTTATCATTATTAAATTTTTGACTTGCATGGACTTGATTTCCTAATTTACATACATTGCAAGAATGATAAGCATAATCTAGCTTAGGCAAATTTCTAACTAATGCTTTAGAAATTAACTTAAGAATTACCTTCATGCTAGCATGTCCTAATCTTTTATGCCAAAGTGTAGAATCATCTCCAACAACGCTAATGGAGGATTTAAATGCCTTTTCAGTGTGTAGTTCACAAGCATTGTTTGTCATAAACATGTCTTCTTGGCATACCTATAAAACAAACATGAAACTCAAACTCTCGGTCCCCATTTTCTTATGGGTCCATTGAGGTTAGCATAGAACACTTCCATGTTATACATTCTTGGATCTTGGAGTAAGTTACAAAGTATCTTAAGTCCAAATTCGGAGAATATTTTCCAAGGAGTGTCTTGAGAAGAGGGCTTAGAATTATTTGGTCTTAGAGGCCTTTTGTTTGGGTAAACTTTTTCTTTCCTATTAAACCCCCTTTTCTTTTGAGGAGAGTGTTGACTATGATACTTGGTTTTTGAATGAGTCTTATGTGTTTTGAATGTATCATACCTACTATGAGTGATGGGTTTGTAAAATTGTTTCATCTCATTAACACTTAAGATTGGTACTTGAATACCATATGGACTAGAAACATGTGTTTGAGGTATTCTAGGTACAGAATTAGGATAAGGCAAATTTTCATTTACTTTAGTGTCTAGTTTTGGTTTCTCTAAGCTTTCAAATTTTTCAAGATCTTCCTTATCTTGACATGAAACTTTATTTTCTATGTTTATGCTACTTTTCTTAAACTTTGAAAAACACATACCTTCATCTTGAAGTTTAGACTTATTAAGTTATGTTGGTCATAAACAACAAGAAACGTCTTTCATATTACAACAAGCTAAAATGGACATTTGATACAACAAGTAGTAAAGTTTTTAAACGGTAACGTATTCACCCCCCCTCTACATTTTCACACTTTCTTTGTTATCTTCGTCATTGCTATAACTCCAAGTGTCTTCAAATCCAATCATTGGATTCTTCATGCATAGATCTTCATAATCAAATGTATTCACCCCAAAGAGCACATGGTTCTCTTGAGCTATGGATCTATACTAAACTTTCCCAAAAATCTTTGTTAGGATTTTAGATTTTTGGAAAAGAAGTTTTTGACTTAAAACGACTTCTCGGGAAGGTTTTAACACTCAAAAACTTGAGTATTCCGCTCTGATACCAATAGTAGAACCGTAGAGGGGGGGGGGTAAATACGGTTTCTTCGGCTTTTAAAACGTTTAAAAACTTTAAGCCACGAAGACAACCAAGTGGTCTAAGTAGGAACAACCAAAAACACAATCACAAGTACATAAAGCTAGTAAAGAACACCACGATATATACTGGTTTGGGATGGGGGGTTTATACCATCCGTACGTCCAGTTGCGAATCCACGACACGATATTATTCACTAGTATAATCCTTTCGGTAGACTACAAACCGTTACAATTCACTCCACCAATATTCGCCAATATCGATGCTCACAAAGAAGGAGTTACTCCCACGGTATTCCGCCCTCGGAAACCACCCTAAAGAATCTCGTGATTCGACTTACACTTGGTCACCTAGACCACAACCAAAACTTCCACCCGGAAGTATCAAACTCCAATTAGATCCCCAATGATATAGGCTTGGTCACCAAGACACAAGACTTCCCTTACAAACAATTGAATGAATCAATATAAGTTTGTTCAACCAAGCTCTAACCTAACCTAGAGACTCGATTGTAGTAGAAAGGGTATAGATAAGAAGACCCTCGACACAATCACAAGAGTGGATTAAGTTCTTGTGATTCTTCCCTTGCAAGGAGATGTGTTCTTTCAAAAAATGTTAGTGTTTAATTAAGAACACAAGAGAGAATTAGAGATATTAGAGAGAAAGAGTATAGAGAGAAAGAATAATGGCAAGGGGTGAGGAATACAAGAGGCAAGGGGGGTATTTATAGGCCAAGGACCAAACTTGGGAAAAATTTACCGAGGCCGGCGCGTCACCCGCGCGTCAACGTGCGGGCAGCGCGCCAGGAGTCTGTCTCAAGTTTTCCCAAAACTTGGCTGTTGGTCCTTGTAAATACCTATCCTTGCTAAAACCCCAATTGTACTTTACACTAAACCTTAACATTAATCAATCTAAGGTTTAGCAACTCAAATAGCCAATTTGGAAAATGTTTTGTGAAGTGTTTATTAGAAAACCAAATACCAAGGGTAGAAGAGTAGAAAGGGTAACTTGGTAAGGGTAGAAATGGTATTCCTCACATGGCATAATAGAGAAGAGAATATGCCATGGGATATTCCTCCATAGGGAAGAGTGTGTGAGGTTAGGTTAGAAAGTAACCATGGTTAGGTTAGGTGTAGAGAACTAACCATAGTTAGGTTAGGATAACCATGGTTGGGTTAGAGATAGAATATTCCAAAGGTATATTCCTTTGCTTGGGGGGAAAGAATATGATGGATGGTTGAGATGGTTTTGTTTGAATTGGATGGCTAGGATCAAAGGGAGCCTATGTTTGGATTTCAAATAATTGGCATGTGTGAAATATGGAGGTTTGAGATATGTTGTAAGAGGATGAATGGTTGGGATGTAAAGTGTGTAAGGAATATAAGAGATGTGATGTTGTAAGGGATTGTGTAAGAGATTTGGATATGGAAGGGATATGGTGAGTTGGCTAGTGTGTGTAGAGAGGAGATGGTTGTGAGAGTAGTGTGTGTATTTTGAAATCAAGTGTGTGTACACAAGGTGTATAAGTGCGTGTATAAAGATTGTATGGGAAGTTGGTAGATTGAGAGAATATTGTGTGTGAGATAGAGGGAGACAAAAGTACACATTGTGTAAGAAGTGTAAGAGAATATTGTAAGAGAATGTTGGGAATGATTTTGGGAAGGATTGTGGGAGATTTGGTATATTTGGCTTTTTGTAAAAATGAGATTAAGAATAAGATTAAGAAATAATCTAATTGTCATTAAGAAGAAAATGTTTAGACAATTAAGATTATAAGTTGAGAAATTCATAGGTTACTTATTAGTTCAAGTAACACAACGTCGAGAATCCATAGGTTCATATCTCATGACTTTCCACGACTCGACGTTCTCAACTAATACCTTGGTTCAAACAAGTTAAGTGCTTTGCCTTGATGTAAAGCATAACCCAAGTGGGAAAGGATACGTTTACGCAAAGTGACCTTTGACTTAGTTTGACCAATAAGGGAGTAAACCCGTTACGTAATTATAGAAGACGTAAGCACGGGATATGAGCATATGGATGCTTTCACATGATGTTACGTGAAATATATAAGCTCCCTAAGTTTATAAAAGCCTTGGCTAGAGGCGATAGTTAGAAAACATGAGTTGGCGTTTTCCCGTAAATGGGTGCTTTAAAAGCTGGATCTCTCTAATCCCAAAACTCGTTTCGAGTGTTCTCAATTAAGAACATAGCATATTCATACCTGTATTGAAAGATCCACATTTTTCGGGTAAGGGGAAAGCCAACTTTCAAATTTCGCCCGAAGCCATACAGTGGCCTGGCGCGTCACCCGCGCGGGCAGCGCGCCAGGAGCAGATATGGGCTCCGGGGAATTTTGGCTACCGTTTGATATTTTATTTGTTTCGTATGTTTATTTTTCATCATTAAAACATTAGGAGATCTTAATAATGTTGCCTCAACAAGGCTCAAATCCGCAACTTAAACGATCCCAATCATCCATCCTTGTCATGCGCGTGGCTTTTTTAATTTAAGCATCCTAAAAGCATGTATAACATTGTAATAATTAGAATACTACGCAATGATATTTCAATGTATCTCAACAATTGTTAAGAGTTTTTCACCATATTTTTTTGATACGTATAACTTATTACTTTTATGAAACTCGGGTACAACTTGAAAATCATCCGTCATTTTAAGAACATTGTACACCTGCCTGTCCCCATCGATATTGTAATCAGAAATTTCAACTTTAAAAGCAAACTTCCTACCCACAAACTTTTCAAAAACTTATGGGAAAGTGTTGATGTCATCGATCTGTGTAAACATAATACGGTTAGTGGTTACAAAAGTAAATATTCAGTAGTATTGAAAGACTGTATGTGAAAAACTAGAGGGGGGGGGGTTGAATAGTTTTACGTCTTTTTAATTTTATAAAAACTTTATTTTAAAAATGTTTATTCGAGTTTATGTGAAATCTACTCTTGTACAATATGAACAACTATATGTATATATGTATATGAAACAATTAACTAAGCAAGTAAAGTAATAAATAAGATATGGAAAGATCGAACCGCGAGACAAGAGATTTATAGTGGTTCGGCTACGAAGCACCTCTTCGTCCTACTCCACTCCCCGAGCACCTAACTCGAGAGTTTTCTTCACTATGTCAACAAGCTCCCTTATGGCGGAGAAAACCCTACACACCACTTATCACACCACAACTTCTCCACACCTTCTTCACAACTTCTTCACACCTAGGCACTACTTAATCACACCACTTCTTCTTCACACCTATACTAATTATACGCCACAATCTGTTCACAACTTCTTTACCTACACACTTTACTAGCCTAATTCCTTAAGTTTACACATATCTAACTAATATTCACAACTTATACACAAATGAATGAATAATATACAATTGATGATGCATAAGCAACTTAGATGTAGAGATTACACTAAGTTGTAATACTTCTTGTCTTGAAGGATAGAAGTATTATTCTCTTGCACTTGAAAGGTTGAAGTTTGAATCACTTGGAAACAAAAGCTTATGATTATATGATCAAAGGAGTGTGAAAGAATAGAGAGGAGATTTAGATCCGAAAGTTTGGAGTGCAAAAGGTGAGGAAAAAATGCAGGGAATGTCCAGTATTTATAGACAAAGCCGGGGGGAATCAGGAACGTGCCGGTCCCCTTAATTATTAAGGGCGCCGCCTAGTATAATTAAGGGGGCCACCCATCTGAACGTTGCCTAGCTTTGTCTTTTTGTGGGGAAGGTTTTTCTGGAACATTTTTTCCATTTTTGGTTGAAAATTTGAATTTATATATTTATGGTTAATTAAACATTTTTATTTAATACCAAAAATGATTTTCTAAAAGATATAAAATGTTTGTGACATTTCATAAAAATTTAGTGATTAAGAAAATGTTTTTTCTGATCATATAGTGCATTAGACACTTTGTTTATTCATACCTTAAATGATTTGGTCGTCGAAATGAATATTTACGACTAAATACTTGTTTATGTCATAATTTGTAGTTCGATGAGTTAACGTTTTGTGATTATCAAAACATAGAGATATCAATGCATGTTAATAACGTTTTTAGGCATTATTTATATCAACAATCTCCCCCTTTTTGATGATTACAAAACCTAAACTCATTAAGTCTAAAAAGTAATTTTTAGACAAGTATTTAGTGAGTTTATATTCACTTCTCCCCCTTTTTGTAAAATCAAAAATGTTATGTTGACTAGCTTCATAAATGAAGTTAGACGGGTAGAAAGCTCCCCCTTGATGTTTGCTCCCCCTCGTTCGAGGGCACCAAGGAATCGAGATATGGAATTCTTGCAAGAAAAATATTAGAAGCACACGCATATATAGCAAAATATGGAAAACAAATATTAAGGTCAGATAGCAATATATTCATTAATTCAAAGTAATGAGTAAAAGATCCTAATTTACCAAAGAGAGCCATCGGACTTGCTTGCAACAAAAAGTTGGTTGATTATTATATGAAAGTGAAAATCATAAGCATATAGTATGCTTAGATGGTTGATGATGGAGTGTTTGGAATGAAAGTAGTTAAGTTAGGGTAAGGTTGTTGGATTAATGGATGTGTATATTTGGGTGCATGGATGTTGGAGAGTTTGGTGGTGGAGAGTTTGGAGGTGGTGAGTTAGGAGCGGAAGATGTTGATTGAGGTTTTGGATGTTGTTCAAGTGATGGTGTTGGATGAGATCTAGTGAGAAGATACTCAATCCAAGTGAAGTGTTCATTCCATGCAATGGTTTATTTTTGGAGAAAGATGCAACAAGGACAATTATGGACATGATTTTCAACTTGATTTGAGTTATGGGGTGATGAAGGAGGTTGATCCAAGTTGCTTTGTGCAAGGTATAGGGCAAGAAGAGAACTAAGCTCATGGGCTTCCTTGAGTTCTTCAATGAACTTCAAGTGTTCGGAGGAAGGTGAAGATGGTGAAGTGTGGTTGTTATTTGGGATGGATGTTTGGATATGCAACACAGGAGTAGCATGTGAGTTGGTAGGAAATGGTGGTAATTCTTTTGGTGGTGGAGACATTTTTGATTATGGGTAATAATTGATGGATGAAGATGAAGGTATGGTAGAAAAGGGTGTTTCATGAGTGGAGGGTGATTTGGTTGAAATGGAATATTTTTTGATGGTGTATTGGTCAGTGAAACAAGATGTGAGGTAAGAAATTTAAGTATGGTGAGGAATGTGGGTGATGCAAATTGCGTTGTGCAAGGTGCATAGTATTAAGATCACAAAGATCATGGAGTTGGGCAAGTTCTCCACAAAACTTCAAGGTTTCCAAGGAAGATGATGATGGAGGAATTTTGTTGTTGTTGACATGTAATGTTGGTGGGAAAGAGAGTGAGGTATTNTTAAGTATGGTGAGGAATGTGGGTGATGCAAATTGCGTTGTGCAAGGTGCATAGTATTAAGATCACAAAGATCATGGAGTTGGTCAAGTTCTCCACAAAACTTCAAGGTTTCCAAGGAAGATGATGATGGAGGAATTTTGTTGTTGTTGACATGTAATGTTGGTGGGAAAGAGAGTGAGGTATTAGGGATGTAATGTTGATTGTTGTTTGGAGGTTGAGATTTTTCAACAAAAGGATTGTTTGGAGGAAATGGATGAAATGTAGGTACGTATTTGGGAGCATAGGTGGATGCTTGACCATTATGAGGATTGAGGAAGGGTTCATTTGAGTGAGCTTGAGGGTTGAGTGTATAGTTGGACACAGAAGAGGAATTTGGTGTTGGATGTTTAACAACATCATTTGGTTCGATGGGCTTTTTATGAATGTTAGGCTTTCTTCTCCAAACGGGTTTCTCGGTCATCTAAGCTAACCTTGAGGTTTTTGGTTTTGGTTTGATGCGAGAGGACATGATGAGATGAGTGGAGATAGTGAGGAATGGATAAAATTTGTTGGATGGATTGGAATAAAATGTGTTTGTGAATTTTGGGAAGTATAGGATGAAATGGCCAAAAAAATGAAAAGTTTCTGAAATCCCGACCATCAGATGGCCGGTCCCCTTAAATAGGGGCCGGTCCCCTTAAATATTAAGGGGGCCGCCTTATGATTTAAGGGGGCCACCCATCTGGTTGTTCCCAGATTACCAGAAATGGGTTTTTGGTAGAAATTTGTAGAAAGGGTTATGTTTTCAGGTTTAGTTTCAAGCAAGTCCAACTCTTTGAGGCAATTATGCATGTAATAGATATTTATGCAAAACATGTCAATTAAAGAGATTAAGAAATGAAGTAATTTCATCTAGCATGCAAACATACTCATCAAGCAAGTAATATATATGGACTAGGAAACAATAAACTACATCAAGTATATTCTAATTATATGTAGGTGGTAAGATTAATGAACTATTAGACGGATCCTAATCTGTGTTTATGTGCAATAAATGGGAACTTGAGATAGCATGGACTTCTAGATTTGTTACAAACAAAATCTAAATAGACAAACCATGGTCCTCTTGATTTGTCTTGATTTTCTTATAAAGGTCATGTACATAAGTATAGATGACAAATATGAGATCGTCATGCATGATTTAAAGAAACGTTTTTAGCATTATTCAACAATGTAAGAAAATTAGTTTTCATGTGTTTCCTAGAAAATTAGTTTTCATATGTTTGGAAACAGGTTTGTACGTAGATTTGAATAAAATAGATTGGGTTTTACTTCAGAGTGTGTTAATGAAAGGTAAAGAAAAATTTTCCAATCTTTGGTTTTGATCAAGACAGAGTTGTGGATATTGATGGTGAAATATGTTATTAAAAAGTGGGATAGTCATTTAAAAAACTATTTTCCAAAATGTGAGGTTTTTTGCATATTTTTAGAGATATTAGATTTTTGACAAAAAATATCATTAATCATAGATTTTTAAAGATGTTTATTGATGATCTCATGCTCAAGAGGATTGGTTAAGCCTATTGTCACATACTATCATTTTCTACATAACCTATGATCATAAGTGAGTGATGACGTAATTCTATATGTTTGATGTGAGAGTGTTGATTGGGGTATATCCTAACATCTATAGCTCCTTTGTTGCTGCACACTTATCTAACTTAATGCCATAGTCTATGAGAGCTTGTTTCATCCATAGTTTTCTTACGCAAGGGATCTAATCCTACTTCTATATTAACGATTAATCCACTTAACTCATTTCACTTCATCACCATGAGTTTGCTAATAATGGATATAGAAGATTTCCATTTTCTATTTTGTTCGACAATGAACAATTTAATTTTATTCCTAGGAAAGTCAACTAATGATAAGTATATAAGCTATTATGTACGTATACATGTATAAGAGTTACAAACAATATATATGTATAGCTAAGCATTAATCTAACTAACCATTTATCTAAGCATGCAAATTATAGCGATGGACATAAAAGAAAAGCGTACCTTTTAGTTTTCAATGGATTTTCTTCAAGCACTTCAAGTTACCATGTTGACTTATAGAAGTCATTTGTAGATGAGATTCCAACTTTTTCGAAGAATGATAACTTAGCCATTTGGTCCCCATTGTCTCATTGGTCCAAAATTGTTTGGTCCAAACATGTTTAACATTTGGCTAGGATGCATCTATGGTGGTAATACTCCCCAAGGATTGTAACTTGGTTGATAATTCCACATTTGATGACTAGTGTTATTGTAGTTTTGTCTATTTTGGTTTCTTCTAGGTTGAGGTGTTTTAGATCGAGTATGAGGATTATTTGGTTTTCTTGGTGGTGGAGTTTTAGATCTTAATTTAGACTTAGAGGATCCTATTTCGGTCTTTAAGGATGGTTTATAAAAAGTTTTTACTTCTTCATCACTAGCAAGAGGTATTTTTCTATCATTTATAAGTATATATTTAGGATTTGATTCTAAAGGTTTTAGTTTACTAGGTTCACTTTCAAACTTAACATTTTTTGTTTCACCAATTGAAGCTTCGGCCGAGTTAAATCCAAAACCAGTTTTATCTCCGGATGCTCTTTGAACACTTATTATTTTCTTAAGTGAATGACTACTATTTTCAAATTTATCAAGTTTGCAAATTTCTTCCTTAAGTTTTTCGTTTTCATTTTTGAAATTTTGACATGATTTACATTCTTCAAAAATTTCTTTACCTTTTTCTAAATGGTGTATTTTAGTTTTTAATTCAAGTATTTCATTTTCTAGTTGGTTATTTATGCGTTTTAGTGATTTATTTTTAATCATCACTTTTTGACCTAATTTGCATAATCTATAATATTCACTATCTAGGTCTTTTCACTACGCCAAAAATGACCTTTCGTCACACATGGTCGTTTTTGAACGGTCACACGGTGACATTTTTACGTGACTAAATGTACCAGCCTTAAATAAACAGCCACACTTGATCCGACTTGTGTGACCATTTCGTAAAATATTTGTCACGCATTTGTGTATATATGTGACTAGAGGGTAACTGGTAAATATTTTTC